>JAADXO010001096.1:0-10284 GCA_023337825.1 Globisporangium apiculatum
CGCGCGCCGTTTGTGTTAGTCGAACCGCCAGCGACTGCAACGCTGCAGCCAGAGGCGCGGCCAGCCGCAGCAGAGCCGGCAGCAACAGCAGTAGCAGAGTCGAGTCTAGCGGACCGGTTCGCAAAGTACGAGCCCGCGCTGCTGCAATGGATCCAAGCGCGTCAGACAGCCAACGACAGTACGTGAGCGTGAATGGAGCGGATTCGAGAGTGGACAGGACTGACGCTGTCTTAACGTACTGCTTGCACTGCGCTGCAATGCGACCGACACCAGGTCTACCAGTTTCCCAGGACGACGTCGTCGTCTTCATCGAGTCGACGTTTCCCGAGCTACTCGAGCCCGCAGCTGCGCTCTTTGCGTGGCTCACGCACTTCCTACTCGTCTGCAACCACCACAGCGACGACACTGCAGCGTCGAGTACGCACAAGCCATTCGACTGCGTCGCTGACGACGTCCAGCGCAGCGCAGTTGAGCGGCTCGAGCACTCGGGCGACCTCGCAAGCGTTGCGCTTGCGTTTGGCCTCAAGAGCCCAACGACGCTGTTGTACTGGAAGTACCAGCGTGACGAGCTCGACCGCGCACTTGCAGCGACACAGACAACGACGAGCAGCAACAGCGCTACTGGCACCGCAGTTGCTGGTCGTGTCGCGTCAGTAGGCGACAGCAGCCGTCGCGCAGGCTTTGCGTACGAGCACGAGCTGCTCGCGTGGATCCTCGCACATCGCGACGTGCCGATCACGCGGCACGACATCTTTGCGTACGTCGTGACGGCGTTTCCAGCGTACGCGGCATCGCGCACGCCAGCTGCGCTCAAGATGTGGATCGCGCGGTTCCTCAAGCGCAACGTGTCGCCAACTGTCGCATCGGCCACGCACGTGCGCACAGCACTACCAGTTGGTGATGGCGACTCTGTTGATGAGGCGGGTAGAGACGACGAGACAGTCGACGACACCAAAGCTGCTGATAGCCTGACCGAGTCGAGTCTTGGAGTCGAACGGACGGTGACAGCAGCAGTGACGACGACAGTGTCTGCATCACTCGAATCGGCACCGCCAGTACTGACACTAGCAGCACCTGCGACTGATCGCTCAGTACCGATGGCACCGATGGCACCAACGCAGCCGAAGCGGCGCGAGAAGCGTGCGTGCCCGAACGGCTACGTGCTGCACTCGAACGAGTTCAAGCTCAACGCACTGCGGCAGCTCGACGCCGGCAAGACAATGCGCGACGTCACAACTGAGCTCGGGCTCAAGAGCCCAAACACGCTCGCGTACTGGCTCAGCATCCGCGACAAGCTTGCCGTGTCCGAGAAGAAGCGGTTCCGTCTCGCTGGTGGCGGCCGTCGCAGTAGCTGCTCGTTTGAGGACGAGCTGCTCACGTGGGTCGCCGAGCGGCACCAGCGCGGCCAAGGCACCGACGTCAAAGCCGTGCTCGACTACCTCCGCGAGACGCACCCAACGTTCACGGACGGCAAGAAGGAGCCGACGCTGCGCAAGTGGATCCTCCGGTTCTTCAAGCGCTGCTGGCGCACACCGAGTGGCACGGGCGGTGCGACGAACAATGCGACGACCAGCAGCAGCAGCAATGACGTGGAGAAATCGTTCATTTTCGTGTAGTAGTGGTGGCAGCAGCACCATCCAGAGGCGCACGGGAAGAGCTCAGCACTTGGCAAGAGAGGCAGTGAGCAGACTGCTGCTGGTCACTCTGACGCATTTGAGATGCGACTTCGTTTCCTGCGTCATTGTCTAGTGCGTTGTCACTGTCTGCACCACGTCTTCGTCATCTACGACTTGATCGTCTGTACTGCCAGCTTCTTCGTCTTCGTAGACCGCGATGCCGCTAATGCAATGCCGAGCGACTGAGTGTTACGCGCTCTCACTGTACTTCTTCGACTACTTTGCGCTGTTACACCCTATGGTGTTGCTGTTATCGCAATGATCTGGAAAATCGGCTAAAACTGGATGAATATCAGTCAATGCATTTATGACGATATGTTGGATTTTGGATGACGACTATTGAAGGATATACAATAAGTAAGTAGTTGTGAATTTTGTTTAGTTTCTGAGATTGTAAAGTGATCGTGAAGCGACGCACTGCGTCGTCACACACCCCAAAGCCAAGAAGCAGCAGTGAACGATGGCGGACGACGCGGACGACGACAGGAACGCCGACAAAGGCCAAGACGTCGCAACGCGAGATGTACGTTGTCGAATGTGTGTGTGCATCTATATGGGATCGCTGTCTCTCGATCGCGTGCTAGGTGCTTCATGTCGGACAGTTGTGTAGCAGGTGCCCAGAATGTGGGCACCTGTCAGCATGTAATGCTGACATGGCGACAAACGACGTGCACTCTGTGGCCACTCGACTAGGACGTGAGCGTCACGCTCATGGGCAACGTGCTCGAGAAGCTCCGTGCGCTCAACTACGAGCGCGAGTACATCCGCAAGAAAGGCATCGCGCCGTTCACCGAGACGCAGTTTGCAGTCCAGACGTTCAGCAACCCCAAGTACGTGTGCGTGAACATGCAGTCTCGTATAGCTCGATGCAGATCTGTATGGCTGTCGTCACGCTTGCGTGCGTAGTTCCGTTTGATGGTGTCGTCACGCATCTGCTTCCTTTCCATCTCTCTCACGCACTATATGCACACACACGACGACATGCCAACTCACAGTGCGCAGTTCACGAGCTTCATCGACCTCGTGCAGTTCCTCATGAAACAGGCAAACCACGAGTTCACGCTCGACAAGTACGACGACCCGAACACAAAGATCAACAAGTTCATCCTCGCGCTCAAAGTCCTCGGCTTCCCGCTCGACTTTCCGGCCTCGAAGCTCCGTTTGAGCTATGGGGAAGCTGTGTGCGCTGCGCTCGACTTTGTGTGCGACAAGGCGCTCGCAGCACGCAACTTTGGCTGGGCACGGCCGATCTACGCCAAGGAGGACTTTGCCGACGAAGCCGAGGTCGACGACGACGCCGAAGTCGATGCCGACGACGAGCCGCCGATTGAGGAAGACGAAGAGCTCTACAGCGACGTTGTGCGCGCCAAGAACGAGGACGACAATGACTTGGAGCAGTCGTTCCAGCAGATGATCGTGAGCGAGGTGCGGCCATCACTATTTGTCTCGCTCTCTGTGTATGGAGTTTATTTGTGCTAGTAGTGCGTGACATTGTGACTGTGCTCTCCGATGTCCGATGTCTGTGGCCATGCAGGTCGACCCGCTGCTGTGGAAAACCGAGCTCGAGCGCGTTGGACCAAAGCTCAAGCTCCGCGTCAAGGAGGACGACGGCAAGGAGTGGCACACGCACATTGAGCGCACGCGCAAGCACGAGACGGTGCGTCTCGAGCTGCTAGGACAGCGTTGACGCAATTAGGCTTGGCCGCTACTACTGATGACGCACTGCTTATGTCGACACACACGCGTATAGATCATCAAGGAGCTGCTGCCACAGGCAAACAACCAGCTCAAGACAATTGGGAGCCAGCTGCATGAGACGCTCCAGCGCATGGGTGCAAAAGAAAAGCTCCTCAACAACCAGTTTGAGCATCTGCGGCAGGAGTACCAGCAGCTCAAGGACAAGCTCCAGGTCGTCGTCGACCGGAGCAAAGACGGCGCCGACAAGGTCAACGTCATGACGCACGAGCACGCCGAGGTCACGGAGCAACTGCGTGCAACGAAGACCGTGATGGACGACCGCGGGAGCAAGATGACCGACACGTCGCCGCTCGTGCAGATCAAGGACGCGCTCAAGACACTGAGCGCCGAGATCAAACACTTTGACCTGCGCATCGGCGTCGTCAGGTGCGGTTGAGAGTGACGCGACTGCATGTCTGTCTGTCTGTCTGTGTGAGAGCTCATCGTGTCTGTCTGTGCGTGTATGGGATGGCGGCGTGTGTACCAGCCACACGCTGCTGCAGGCCAAGTCGCGGCAGGCAACGGCTGCGCTCCGGCGCAAAGCAGGCGACGCGCAGTACCAGGACCCCGAGTACGACCAGAGCGACGACGATTCGAGCTGAGCTTGTGCGCTGTGCGACGCACATTCGGCGGTCTCTCTACGTGCGTGTGTGTGTGTATGATCGACCTATAGTGTCACGCGAGTGCCTGGCTGGGCGATGGGTGCACACGTCAACTACACATCCGCTTTGCATTCGTTCCACCTCACCCTTCATTGCTCGTACTCGGCCGCCATGTTGTGGACACTGCGGTCTCGTGTCGTCATGACTCAACTCGTGTCGTCGTCGTCGTCATCTATGAACATAGACGCACCGATCGCAAACGCCACGCGGCGTCGGTCGCGTCTCAATGCGATTGCGCTCAGCGCTGAGATCGTCGCGCCAAGCGAGCCGCGTATATGCACGGCTGCATCGAGCGCTGCGTCGTCGCGGTCTGTCTCGTTGTGCGCACGATCGAGGACGCGTGGTGGCTGCTGGTACGGCGACAACGACGGCAGCATCACGAACGGCACGGCCGCAGCTGCTGTCACTGTCGGTGTGTCAGCTGCTCGACTGCCACTGTTGACGCTGCCGTTGCGCTCAGTGTCTGTCGCTGCGAGTCGCTCGAGCTCGTGTGTCGTCGAGCAGTAGAGCCGACAGCGCGGCAGCGCGTGCAAATAGGTCTCGCAGCCTGCGCTAGTACTCGAGTCGCTCTGTTCGACCACGACGAGTCCGTCGACGCGAATGCCGCACGGCGCGCCGGTTGCGTCGCGCACAAGCGCTGCGCTCACCACACTCGCGCAGTGTGTGTCGTCATCTTCGCTGCCGTTGTCGGCAGACCTCGACTGCGACTGCACCGCTGGCGGCGCGTCACAATGCGACTCGGCCGTCTGTGCATCCGTATCGGCGTTGCCATCAGCAGCCATTGACGCGTCGTCGACGTCGAGCACGAGCACAACGCCAGCGACAGACACGCGCCAGCGCGCTGCGCAGTGCATCTTGAGCGCCGCGACGAATACGCGCGCGTCGCTGAGCGCTGCGAGGTTGAGCGCCGATATGCACGTCGCGCTGTCGTTGCTGTTATCGCTCATGCAGTCGACGAGCAGCGCAAGGCGACTTGTCACGAGCAGTGCGAGCTGCGAGGTTGAAATTGACGTGGTCGGGCCAACTGTGTGTCCGAACGCGCGCTGCAGCCACTCAAATGGCACGCGGCCGCTTGCGAGACTCGCGATCTGATGCTGTGCGGTTGTTGACAGCAACGCGTTGTGTGCTGCGTGGGTCTGCGCCAGTAGCGACTCGAAGCTCGCAGTCACGGCCGCGAACGCACGCGCAAACGCGTCGAACTCGTCAGTAAGTGAGCGCCACGGCACGAACCAAGGGACTCGATAGCCACGACTGTCGCCGCGCGACTGCAGCGATGCGAGTGCGAGCTCGTTGCACAGCAGCGCGGACAGCGCACTGATCCTCGTCCAGAGCTGCTCGATGCGGTCGAGAACGTGCGATGCTACAGCGTCGCTGGTGCTCACGTCGCTGTTGTCAGTGGCGCAACTGGTACGATCCGATGCAAACATCGTCGACGCCGTGTATACCGCTTGACGGTCAAGCGGTGCTGGTAACGGTGCCTGATCCGTGGCGCTGGCAGTGGCGTCTGCGAGCGCAAGGACGTCGGGTTCTGTCAACTTCATTGAGCGGTGCAGTAGCAGCAGGTCGATCAGCATCTCGGCCGAGTGCACTGCGCAGCTGCGCATGTCGTCCATTCGAGTGCCACTTGCACTGCGCTGAACTGACGGTGGCGATGTGCTACTCTCAAGCACAAGTGGCTGGCGTGTCCGAGTCGTGGCTGCGATGAGCGCGTCTTCAAACCGCTTGCGCTCGGGCGACGCAGTGGCGATGCCGATGGCTCGGAACTCGAGCGCGACGTCTCTCAGATTGCTCAGCGCAGGAACGCACATGTCGCCTCTGCTGTCGTCGTCAAATGGGTCGTCGCAGGCTGCAGCTGCGACCCACTGCGCAGCAAACGGTTCGGTCACATTGCGGTCCATGAGGAATCGCTGGACGCTGTCGCGTTCGCTGTTCGACGTGCTGCCATCGCTTACGAGCACGGACGTCGGCACGAGCGGCGCGACGCTGCTACATACGCGCCGTGCGACTGGCAAGGCGAGGAGCACGAACCACTCGGGCGGCGCGAGTAGCGCGTGCTGGCTGATGAGCTGCGCCACGAGGGCGAGCACGGCGTCAAACGCTTCAGGCGCAAGCAGTTCGACGACGAACCGGTCGGTCGTTGTCACGAGCGCCGTCAGTCGCGCACGCAGTGCAGACGCGTCATAGTGCAGCACTGTGATCGCACCCGTCCGCAATGTCGACTGCTGCTGCGATGTCCAGGCTGCGAGCATTCGCTCGGCACTTGCGCGCGCAAGCGAGTCGTACACAGCGATAGCAGCTGGCAAGTGCGTGCGCTCGTGGCTACGCAGTGTCACGACGTCAGCAGCATGAACAGCTGCAACGCTGCGCACAACGCGGGTCACGACTGAACCAGCTGCCACTCGCTGTGACTCGACCCTCGACAACGACGACGGTGTTGACGATTGCAGGCTTAGTAGCCAAGTGACGCCATTACCACTGCGGTTACTGCAACTGTCGTCCTGCTCATCGATGGCATCGAGGCCCTCGGTCAGCGTGTCCGCAAAGCTGTCAGGAAAGTGCGTCTTCGCGATAAGCAGCCGCGCCAAAAGCCGTTCCAAGCGCTTTAGGTCGCTTACAGCTTGTTCGTGTGCGACTGGCTCGACTGCGTACGTGCGGTAGACATCGTCGCGGGTCTTGAGCTCGACTGCCCCGTCCGACACGCTCTGCAGCGCGTCGATGCTACTGGCAACTGCTGGCGTGCGCCGGTGCTGCAGTCGCTTGCAACGCGTGAAACCAAGCGCCTCGAGTGCGAGCTGTAGGTCCCGCAAGTCCTCACGCTTGCGCTCGCGCGAGTCACACCAAAGCGCGTCGACTGTTGCAAGCAACTCGCTCAGTTGACGTGCTGCAGCCGCTTCGAACGCAGTGCGACGCGGTGTTGGAGCTGCGGTCGGCTTGAGCGTCTGCTGTGTGAGTCGGCGCTGAGTGCCGAGCGCACAGGAAGGCACAACAGCAGCACCGCCACGCAAGTAGCTCATGGCACTGCTGCTCGTGCGACGCGACACGCGTCGAGCAACCTCGTGAGACGCGCTCGTCGTCGTGTCGCTTGCGTCAGTCGGCAAGTGGTTGACGACGAATGAACAGAGCCGCACTCTGCGTCGGAAGCGGTCGACCATCGACGCACTCGGTGTCTGCAGTGGCACTGCTCCAGCGCTGTTGTTCAGAGCATCAACCGGTTCTGTCTGTGATTTCGATCGCCAATCAGTTCGGTCAGCTTCATCCAGCTGCCCGCGCATCAATGTCGGTGTTGATGTCGGCGCCGCGTCGCGCTGGCCGCTCAGTAGTGCGAGTGCTTGCCGAAGCGGCGCGACGGTGTGCTGACTGTTGCGCTGCGCCGCACGCTCGACCGCGAGCACCACGCGAAAGAGCGTGCGGTGCGACGTCGACGCATAGCCCGCAATGAGCTGCTGCACGACGCGACGCACAGTGACTGTATCGTCACCTTCGACGACGTCCATCAGCTCGCTGCTCGTGCGCTTCGCGTCGATCGCGAGCAGCTGCTGCTCGAACGCCGACGCGAGCCACCGGACGTTCCGGTCGTACAGCTGCGAGTGCGCACCAGCGAGCAGCGCAATTGCTGCACACGCTGCTGTGACGGCCACGAGTTCGTTTGCTAGCGCGTTGCCGACGCTTGCAGACGTGCTGGTCACGATCTCGGCGCGTCGCTGCTGCAGGAGGAACTGCTCGGTCCGGTGCCGCCGCGTGTCGACACTGAGCTCTAGCAAGTACGTCGGTGCGAGCGCGTAGTGGTCAAGCATGCGCCAGACGTCGGGCATTGCCGACACTGTCACTAACGATGCCGGACGAGGAGCTACGATGGGCGACACGAGCAGCGCGACGAGTCGCGATTCGAGCTGCTGCCGGCGGTGTGCGCTCTCAAGGAGTGTGGCGTCGACGTCAAAGAGTTCGCGGTGCAACGCAGCGTCGCGTGTGCGTGTCCAAACGTCGCGAAAGACCGACGCAAGCGCATGCGGTTCGAGCGCGAGTGGAAACACTGCGACGTGCATTGCGAGCGCGTGCTGCAATGCAATCGGCACAGCGCGCGTCGTCACGACGTACAGTTGGAACCCCGTGCCGCGGCGGTGTGACGAATGCGGTAGATGATGCGACCCAGCAGCAGCACTTGCGACGTCGACGATACTAGGTCGGCGGTGGGACGCTTCACTCGCGGCTGCGACAGCTGCTGCTGCGATCTCAGTCGACAGCGCTGCAGCGCCAAACTTCTTGCGCGGGTGGCGCACTCTGGCGTCTGTTGAACCCGAGCTGTTGCTTGACGCCGCCTTGAGCGCGTCGCTGTTACTGACTGCTGAAGCTACCGCAGCGACCTGCGTCGCAGTGGCAGAATGCCGCTTCGTCCGGTTGCGTCGAGTGTCGCGGTCGTGCAAGAACGCGTCGTAGGCGTGCGCAGTTGTGCGTGCGAGCACTGGCTGACGATGTGCACAGCTGCTGCTGCTTCCGCCCGTAGGTTCGAGGAACGGCTGCAGCTCTGGGAGTGCGTGCTCGAGGTCGCAGTGAAGCACTAGCAGCACTGGTACGTCGCGGCGCTGTGCGTCCTGGAGCTTTGAATCGCGCTGCACGTCGTCCCACGCGACGACCATCGCTGCAAGACTCGGGTCGCGCCAATCCGCATGACTCGCTTGGCCAGTGGGACCACTGACACTGGCTCCACCACTGGCACTCGCAGCAGGTGCGAGAAGTGCGTGGCCAGTGAAGAAGTGCACAAACACGCGCTGGAGCATGCCAGTTGGGTCGACAAACACCGGTACACGGTCGCACAGCCCGTCAGCAAGTGCGATCGTCTCGAGCGCGTGGCTGTCGCGCAGGAAGCGGAACTGCGTGCGCCAGACCGCGCACATGATGCGCTGCTCGTCACAGCGACCAACACTGTCACTGCCACTGCCAACAGTGTTGCCATCAAAGCTACTCACTGCTGGGTCCAACACTGTGACGAGCTGCTCGGCACGCATCATACACGCCTCGAGCGTGCTTGCAGGCAGCGACGTGACGTACGAGTACGCCATCTGCGCGCTCTGCAGCAGCACGCGCATAAGCAGCCGCCGACGCGTATGGAGCGCATCGCGCATTGCATCGAGCTGCTGCGTCCATGCGGAAACGCACTCGGACTCGGATGCTGCCGCGTCTCGCCACTCGCGCAGACGATGTGCGAGTTCGCGCAGCTCGCACTCGCACTCGGCGATCGCGACTCCGAGCTCTTCGCTCCATGACCGGAGCTGCCACGTCACAATTTCACGTCGAGCTGCTGTCGTCGGGTCCAGTTCCGCGTCATCGTCATCGTCGTCACTGTAGCTGTCGTTACCTTCGCCTCCGCTACGACCGACTCGGTTAGCTCGGAGCTGCTGCTTGGCGTTACGCCGCTGCGCTTGGTAACGTTCAGCAGCTGCAACGGCGCGGTCGAGTTCGGCTTGCAGCACGTCACGACGCGCGAGCAGCACCGTCTCTCGAGCTGCGAGTCGCCTGCCGAGCTGCTGCATCGCTGCAAGTGTGTTGAGTGCGCACGCGTAGTCGGCTACACGCGCATCGAGCACCGCGACGCGACGCGCGTGCAGCACGACAACGTTCTTGAGCAGTGATACAAAATACGCGAGCTGCTCGCACGCGCTCGGTCGTGGCGTCAGACTGCGCGTCAGCTGCTTGTGCACGCGGTGGCACACGGCTGCAATGCGCGCGCGATCGTTTGCGTCGTTGTTGCTGACGCCGTTGCGGTTGTTCGACGTCGAGGCTGGTATGGAGCACGATGGTAAAGTCGTCGCAGTCGCTGGCATCGCATTCATTGTCGTCGCATTCGCTGCTGCGACTGCGCTTGCGAGTGTCGACGGTGCAGCCACAGCAGCATCAGTGGCGCTCGATGATGACGCCGACGTTAGCTCGAGCATGTTTGCTGCGACGTGCGCCGTCTCGAGCATCACGCCGTCGAGACACTCGACGTTGTCAAAGCTAAACCACTGGAACTGCCCACGCGACCGGAGCCAGTCAACTAGCGGCGGTGGTGCTTGCGCACGACGCGGCCCAACACTGTCTCCAACGACGTCCCCAACACTGCCATCGAGACTGTCGACAAACACGCAGAGCCGCAGGTTGCGCTGCACGCGATCGGCAAAGTCGTGGAGGATGTCGGCCTCGCGCACAAGCTCGAGCTGCAGCCGGCTCTGCGC
>JAADXO010001097.1:0-10282 GCA_023337825.1 Globisporangium apiculatum
AACATACTATTTAGTAGTCCTACTCCGAGCACAGAACGTGGTTAGACGACAGCGAACGAAACTACAACAACAAGATGAATCAAAGTGTACCGTAAGCTCGCGAAGCATTATAGTCATTATGCATGTATTCTCCGTACAAGGCCAGTTTATTCCTTTCACCATGACAGATTGTCGTGTCGTTGCGGACTACTATGTTTTGGTTTAACTTAGAGCAAGTTGACCATGAAAAATGCAATATAAAGTGCTTGCACCAACTCAATCAAGCTATGCGGAATATATATCCGTTAGCTTGATCACGTGCGTTTAACAATAAATAAGTATCAGATCTTTTGTAATATTTATACAGGTCACATCGAAAACAGCTAGGCGAACGAACAGTTTATCTGATACACCATGTAAAGTCTGAACTAACTGTTAGTTGAATAACATTCTAAATACGAGTGTAAATAAATAGTACATATTCTCATAGTACAACTATATAAATATATAAACCGTTGATATCGTTTCGTATTGTTCAACTACAATTACTGTCATTGTTGCCCAGCAATCAATAATGCGATCAAGTCCAAAATACCTAGTAGAATCTCAGCGTACCCGGATTCGGACTTAATATGAACTTACAGAATTCAACGAGGTATTCAAATCAGGTTTCAACCCATAGTTGTCCGATTTATCGCCAAACGGGAGCATGATTTTGTCTTTTTCTGATATCATGATGACGTGTGGCACACAATACAAATCCCGCTGACCCTCAAGATAGGGGCATTAAAGACGAGTTTCATGACAGTGTGTGCTTACACCGACTCCTCGACCAAAAGTACTAGACTTTGTGTGAATGGATCATTGCATTGCTGTCCGACAAAAGCACATTTACAAGTATTTTGGTACATGAAAGACTATTGCCCTCCACCTATTTGTGCGATTTTTAGAGCAAAACATATAACAAAAGGTAGGATACATTTTCGCTAACCTGTTGCATTTTGCTGAGCAAGAACAGCATGAGCATGGGGTTCGCGCTAACAATACTATCAACGGCATGCTATGGTTATCTGTGGTATGTGACAAATTCGGTAGAGGAATCAAGGACAGGGTCTCGTAATTTTTGCTCCACATGAATTGTTGCTTATCGTAACCTAATAAATCTTTTTGTGAAATCTAGCATTTTTTTAGCATTATCATCGAGTTCATGGCCTACTCACTGTGACAGTGACCGTATCAGACCAAGCGGTACAGCGGGAATATTAGATGGCGCGACGTCTGCTAGCACTATTGAGTTGTGTACATAGTAGTGCGCACCGAGTGGGTGATGCTAAGCAGGTGCGGCAGCTCGCCTGCGGCAAAGGTAAATCTATCGGGATATTGTTTTGGCTTTTGTCTTTAGCAGCGCCGCGAGCTCAGAACGAGGCTACATATGTCGTCAAGGTATACATCTCAGACTCTTGTTCTTACCCGGCACCGTATGATCGTTACCCAAAGCGCACTCGGTGATGAATGAGACGATGCCGACGGCTACACCAAATGCTGAGGCGCGAACAATCGCGAGCGATCAAGTATTCCCGACGGCACCACCAAATGCTGAGGCGCGAACAATCGCGAGCGATCAAGTATTCCCGACTGCTCTGCTCTACGCAGACACCACAATGCAGGATCGTCGCACCGCATGCGCTAACGAATCACACCATCGCGCGATACGCACGATCGTGACACTATTCAGCATTCCACTCGTCATACCAGTATCGCATACATCACGAATAAACCTGACCGAATGATGTGCGTCAACGTACATCGGGAACAACCTAGTTTCAGAGATCATGTGGGCCATAAACACACGGACTTTCAATATAGGACCAAACATAAGTAAGCTCAGTGCCGACATACAGCTCCTACTTGATGAGCACAAAATCACGTTCGATAGAGATATTCGATATGGAGCCGAAGACGCTCGTGCTTTTTGTCGCCACGCTCGGACAAGACGAGACCAAGGGGTCGATCACGGCACGCGCGCATTTCTGCTCGCGCATCTCGCTGTGCGTCTTTACGGACGTCAGCACTGGGGAACTGCTATTAATCAAGTATCCAGTAAAATGATGGCCTAGAAATCGACAACGGGCGCTTCCGCAACGCCGCGTTGCGTCGGCCAAATGTGGTCGAGTAGGTGTTAGCCTTCATCGAGAAATGTTGTCATCTCAAGTACCTACGAAGTGCCGACTTTTCATCATCAACACCGACAATCAAAACACAGCGCACATTTTTGATCTGGAGACCAAGGGGTCGATCACGGCATGCGCGCATTTCTGCCCCCGCATTCGACGGACGATCTCGCTGTGCGTCTTTACAGACGTCAGCACTCACGTATCCAGTAAATCGTGTCGCTAGAGATCGAACAAAAGCGTCACGTGCGGACAGCATTCGACAACGGGCGCTTCCGCAACGCCGCGTTTCGTTGACCATCTATGGTCGAGGAGGCGTTCGCCTTCGTTGAGACGTGTTGTTATCTCAAGTACCTACGAAGTGGCGACCCTTCATCATCAACACCGACTATCGAAACCCAGCGCTCATTTTGATCTGGAGTTGTCGGGTGCGAGTGTCACATGTTACCAGACGGACCAGCGCTAGCGATGTGTAGCAACGCTGACAGCATTCCAATTCACGGTCAAGCAAGCTACAGGCAAGAAATCGTCTTGGGTGAAATTTTCTCAAAATGGAGAGCCAGCTTTAGCATGCATGAGTTCAAGTCCCACGAGCGGCGGTTTGTGATTATCGACCAGGTGTCTCCCCTACAAAAATGAATAATTTGATGACCGTATCACGGCGAAACCGAAGCGGAGCAGAAGCGAAGCGAACGAATGACGACCCCGATCCATCGGCTGCGCTGTTTGATGCCAAGCAGCGAGGTCGCGAAGAGCTTCGAACCTGCATGGACGCACGTGCTGGTGCAAGTGGGCATCGCAGAGCGGCAACTACGATCCACGCAGTCAAGGTCAAATGGAGCAGTGTCGACACCGAGGTCGCAGAGTTCGTCCGCAATTGTCTTCGCAACATGACGGTCGAGTGCCAAGGCTGTTTGGTTCAGCATTGCACGACACATTGCCGAACGAAGTTGTTCTTTATGCATTTTGGTACTCCAAGAGAGCTCAAGCGGCATGTGATACGTTATCGTATTCAATGACGACACGTCTGGATTTGTACCGCTAGCAACGTGCGCGAAAGCAGCTGCATTTGACGCATCCACCGTGTTTGCTTGCTGGGTGAAACGCTTTGGGTCTAGTCATGGTTGGGTCTTGGATTGCGCAGCTCCCTTCAACAAATTTTATCCACTCGCTCCGCCACGCCACAATGGCTCGTCAGATTTACACATCCACGTATTGTCGGCCAGCTGACGGAATAGTGGAGGTGGCAACCAAAGAATTGCTCATGGTGTGACGAGGAGCGAGATGATCTTCAGTGCCGCCGACTGGCCAGCAACCATCTCAGTCGTTTAGGCGGCGCTCATCCTTCCGACCGTCTGAAAGTGTTTCCTTGCCAGCTAGTACTCCACTCACAGCGCGTTCAGACAGGTCGCCCTGCGCAGTGTCCAAATGCAAGTCTCCGGTCGGCGACTTCGCTGTTGTGGACTTAGTTGTGCCTCGAGCGAACAAATTGGTTTTACTACGTGTACTAGCGCGTGGCGATGTACCGACTATGAGTGTCGCGGCAGATCGTATCCGCGCTTGTCGACAACAGCTTTGAAATACAGGAGTTGATGCCACCAGTTCGAATCACGGCGCACTCGTTTCGTGATAGCTTTTGTCAGCGAAACATATCGTCACTGAAATAATATGTCTTAAGGCACGCCAAGGGTGACAGAAACATAGCACGCGTGGCGTGCGGTGCAAGGGTTCAAGGTGGCGCCAAGTTCGCGCGTGGTCCAGCAGGAATACGAGATGAAGCGCGGTCCTGCCAGCACGATTAAGTGGTTTACAGAGCAGCGTGTACTAGGTGGGTGACGCGTGGTATGTGCGGCAGCGCACCTGCCGCAATGTCAATACTCTATCTGTCAAATTCTGCTCATGTCCTCCGACGCACCTCGGGCTCAAAACAATGATGTCGCGCGTCATAGCATTCAAGTCGCGCAGGTCCTCGAGCAGGCTTGCAACATTGCCTTGAAATTGATCCTCTGACGCGCACAGTCTGTTGTGCGCTTGCACCACGACATCAGAATTGAGAACTATGAAGGGATCGTCGATGATCTACGTTGATAACCACTCTGTATCAACCAAAACCTGCACATGCGCAATGTGAAGAAGCAGACGGAAGGCTGCTGCTCACAGAGTTGTGTGGCTGCACACAAGATAGAAATGTATGACTAGCATTGCTTCTCGATTGTCTCTTGTTGAACAACAGCAAGTTCAGTAGCAAAAGAACGAAGAACGCTATCACATCTGCTCGAGCAATAATGGGTGTACTTATCAAATGGCTTCATCAAGCCATTTGTCACCTGCATTTTGCGTATCGGTTATGTGAGGACACGTGATGCAAACCTCTTTGTAGGAGAGACAGAGTAGATCTAGAGGCTTGTGTTGCGAAATGACAGCTGGAAATTGCAAATTTGAAGCGCGCTTAAATTGGTGGTTGCAGCATTCGCTATCGACAACGAGTAGTTTCGTGGCGCGCGCTTAAATTGTCTCCCAAAGTAGCAACTAGAATCTACAACGCCTTCAGACCCTTTGCAGTATGCGTATGCTGTGTCTTAGGCTGCGTTTATTGTGAGCAGTGTGGCTTGTGTGCGAATGGATGCTCGAGCCGCAAACACATATGCTGTTACATAGGGCCGTCGGCTGCCAGTCTTTTTTCCGAAAGAGAAGCGAGAGCAAGGGGGGAAACTGCGCCATTCTCACAGCAGGTCGGTCCTTTCAATCCACCCCACACACTGCACGCGAGCAACATGGCGGACAAGGTTGAGGACAAGGTCGAGGCCGTCGTGCCAAAGGTCGACGTCGAGGAGGCCGACGAGGGACACAAGGACCCCGAGTCGGAGGAGCCGCAGGCGTACTTTGAGCCGGTCGTCAAGCTCGATGAAGTCGAGGTCGTGAGCGGCGAGGAGGACGAAGAGGTGCTCTTCAAGATGTAAGTCGAACGTGTGCTTACATGTGTGTGTGTGCGAGTGCATGCGCGTATAAGTGTGTGAGTGTGATATCGCAGTAGAGCCATGTGCTGGCCCCTGCTCTCGTGTGCCTGCTGCACGCGCACATGAGCGTATGACGTCGCGCTTGTATGAGCCAGTCACTCACTCGCTCGTGACACCGGTTGGGTGTCCATTGAACGTCTACTACTCTAGCCGCGCGAAGCTGTTCTGCTTCCGCGAGACGCTCCTCGACAAGGGCACGGGCAAGAAGTCGTGGTGCGAGCGCGGTGTCGGCGACGTGCGCTTCCTCAAGCACAAGGAGCACCAAAAGGTGCGTCTTCTCATGCGCCAGGAGAAGACGCACAAGATCATTATCAACCACCTCGTCGACACGCGCACCGAGCTGTCGCCGAACATGGGCAGCGACCGCGCGTGGGTCTTTAGCTGCTACGACTTTGCCGACGGCACGCTCGAGACGCAGGTCTTTGCGCTCCGCTTTGCGAATGCTGAGAACGCGCAGAAGTTCAAGGACGCGCACGACAGCGCGAAGGCGACGAACAAGGCGCTCGAAGCCGGTGCTGACGCGCCTGACACGGCAGCGGGCGACGACGCGGCGAAAGCGCTCGAGGCGCTCGACGTCAAGAAGGAGGTGCGTCTCTGTTGTTGTGTGTCGCGCATGGTCGGTATGTGTGTGTGCGAGTCACATTGTAGACTGACATGACGCCGCGCTTGTCTTGTTCGTGTGATTGGTCGTTGTTGCAGTAAACGTGCCGCCTTGGAGTCGCTCGACTCGCTGCAGATCTGCCGCGCAATACGTCGAGTGCATGCATGCAGTTGGCGGTCGAATGAGCTGAAAGCGAGGAGAGAATGAGAGAAGCAAGCTCGCTAGAGACAGTGCTGTGCGGGACTGGAGGCGCGCACTGCAGCTCGCGCTCGCTCTGTTTGGTCGCGTGATGGCCTCTTGGACCACCTGTGCGGCTTGCTCAGTGTGCTGCGCGGTAGGTCTGCGAGTCGTCTACGCGTAACGAGCTGAATAGGGTGCCTATCTTTCCATTGCCGACTGCGTTGCAGTCGTTGGCGTACTTGCGTTGTCGTGCGTAGGTTGTTGTCCGCGTGATGTCATTGTTTTGTGAGGCGCAAGTGCCGCTGTCACTGTGTTCGCTGGAGCCGGATCGGGACTAGTCACGACCATTGCATTGCGTCGATCGGCCCACGTAAGTCTCCGCGCTGTCATCAGCAGCGATGCGAATGCAGTTGCGACAATCATCACGTGCTGCCAATGCGCAAACCGTCAGCGTGAATGGCGAGCAGTACATGCAGTGATCGCAAGCACAAGCCACAAGTGCAGATCGTCCATCCACTCGAACGCGATACACTCATCTGCAGCCTCGACGTCAGCCAACTGCTCTCGACTACACCAACACACAAGCGCTCTTCTCGCACGCACGCTCACTCTCGCTGTCACATCATCTCTATCGCTTCGTCGGTGCGCGGCGGTACGGCTCTTCGATGCGCTCGACCATTTCGTCGTAGAGCTTGCACTCGCCGGCCTGTTTCTCGGCCATCAAGCGCGTGAGCATCGGCTTCCACTTGCGACCGCGCGTGTTGATGAACCAGTTGTTCACTTGCTCGATCGTGATGCCACCAGCGAGTGCCAGCGCGTCCTTTTCGTCTTCGCTCGGGTACGGATGGTGCAAGTGGAGGTCAAACCACGTCTTCAGTACGATTTTCGCAGTCTTCGATAGGTTCGTACGCTTCTTTGCTGGCGGACGCCGGTCGCCTGTGAGCAGCGCAAGGCACGACGATGTCGCTGCTGCAGCAACTGCTGGTGCTGGCATCTGCAGACTAGTGCTGCTACTCGCTGTGAGCGCGTGCTGCAGCTGCCGCAGACTCAAGTCTTGCAACGACTCGATTGCGCTGTGATACAGTGCGTGCACAGCTGCATCGTCGACCAGTGCGAGCGGCTGCGCGAGCTCGTGCATTGCAGCCGCGCCGATCGTCTGCAGGTCCGCAAGCACACTCTGCATGCTGTCGCTCGCGAGCGATGCGCTGTCGACTGCTGGCAGCTGCTGCACTACAGCCTGAAGCGCGTCGGCGTCAGCGTCAACGTCGCTAGCACTCGAGAACGACAGCAAGCGGCTGCTGGGACTGCGTTGTTGCTGCTGGAACAGCTCGTCAGCGAGCAAGCTCTGATGCGCAGCATCGGCTTCTTGCACGAGCTGCTGCGTCGACACAAGCAATGGCACGAGACTCGCGTGCGCGGCGTGCTGCTGCTGTTGCGGCAGTTTGCTGTGCGCCGGCGAGAACGCAGCGAGTGGACCTGCAAGTTCGACGGCTTGGTGCGGACTCTCGATAGCGCCGCGCTTCTTCGCGTCACCTCGCGCTGCAGTGCGGTTCGCGCGCTGTTTGCCGCTTGCGCGCGTACGCGATGCGACGGAATGCGATGGCTTTGTTGCTGCTGCAGTTGCAGGTGACGATGATTGCGGCCATGGTGCGAGTCCTCTCGCACCAAACGTTGCAGGTGCATGGCTCATGCGTGCAACCGAGAGCTTTCTGTTCGCAACTGCGCACTTGCGCGCACGCTTCTTCTCGCCAGGCATGTAGCCGCGGCGATTCGGAAACGTCATGACGACTGCTGTATGTGTGCGTGCGAGCACCAGTGAGCTGCGAAGCAGGCGAGTGCTGCGAGCGTGTCGGTGCGCTGATGCGAGTGAGCGAGAGCGGAAGGCAGCGAGGCAGTGCAGAAATGAGAGCTGCGACTGCTGTCTTCGCCGTCCTGTCGAGCCTGTCGCGTCACGGCGCTCGCATGGCGCAGCAGTGTTCTCTCGCACACCCTTTCTTGCTCGTTGCGTTCCTGTTCGTGTCGTTGCTGTTGTTGCAGTGAAGAACAGACAGCGCGATGTGATGGAAAGTGACGCTTCTCTCTTATTTTCAGTATCCAGCACAGAGTGATGGTGCGCGTGAATATCTAGCTAGTGATCAACAATGGATTTATACATTCAACGCACACGGTACGTGAGGTCAACACGTTTTTCGATGGAGGCCGCCGACCACAGATACACACACGCCGCCTGCTAGCCCTATCGAGGAGAGCAGCGTCGTGTGGCTGGATGGCCGGCTCCAGTGATGTGGTGATGAGTCTTTTGTCCATGCCGCCGCAGCTCGATGCGGGGCCGTCGACGCCGCACAGCGTCGTCGTCGTCACTTACGAGGCGCGGCGCAAGCGCACCGAGTGGCCCGAGGGCGTGCGCATGGACGACGAAGTGAAAGCGCTCGACGAGCGCAACGGCGAGTGGATTCTCTGTCGCACGTGCGCCGAGCACTATGAACGGTGCGTGCGTGTGTGCATAGACCCATACATACAAGGGCGTGTGCATGCTCCCCAGCTGCTGCGACGTATGAGTGTGTGTACGTTCGGCGCAAGTGACGGGTCGCTGGGTGGTGCGGTCGGTGTGTACGTGTGTGTGTAGAACAGGGCGGGGGCGAAAGCCGAACGACCCGGATGGCTTCAAAGTCAAGATGAACGGCCGCTTCCAGGAAGCGGCGTGGCTCATGCACAAGAACCGCGTCGTCGCACACAAAGCCGTGCACGACAGCAGCAGCGCGAGCACAGCGTCGACCGACGGCAGCAGCAGTGGCTCGCAAGTCGGCGGCTCGCCCACGTCTTCGTCGCAGCAGATACAGCAGCATCAACAGCCTCTGTATCGCAATGACGACACGTTCCACGACGTTGTCGTCGAGCTGAGCGGCGCGGACTGCCGCGTCTCGAGCAGCGTTGCAAGTGAGAGCAGCCACGACGACGAGCTCGATGAGCCACCTACTAAGCGCGTCAAGGTCGCGAGCAGCGGCAGCGAGAGCGACGACGCACTATCGCATCCGCAGCCACAGCTGCAGCATCAAGCGCTATCGCATCAGCAGCAGTCGCTCGACCTTGTCGTCGGCGATAGTCACGACAGCACTGGCCCGTATTTTGCTGAAGAGATGCGGTTCGACGACAGCAGCGACAGCGCCGCGCACGCGCACAGCGCAGGTCTTGGGAGTATTGGCTGTAGTGGCGGCGTCGGGTCGATCCAGCTCCCGCGCACGGGCTGGCGCTGCCCTGGCGTCGTGCCCGACTTTTTCTACCAAGCGAACGCCGAGCTCGTCCATGCGTTCGCCAAGTACTACGTCGGCTCGTACCGCGTGAACGTCGTGCGCGACATCCGCTCCGACAAGTGCGTCCACGTGTCTGTATGTGGTTGTATGAATGTGTGTTAATGTGTGTTACTGAGTGTTAGTGGGTGTTAGTGTGTTCATGGATGTAATGTTGAGCTACTGAGCTGCTGGCTGTTGAGCCGAGTGACTGACTCTCTGTATTATACCCCAACAGAGTCATGCTGTACTCGCACGACTGTGAGAACCGCATCGTGCACCGCGAGCGGCCGAACCAGCCGATCTCGTGCGCCAAGTGCTACGCCGTGTGGCTCCACAACAAGAGCTTCAAGCGCATCCTGCGCAAGATGGACCGGTACAACCTCGTCGAAGACATTTTGCGGCGGTCCTGGAGCATCACGGACGAAGACTTGACGGTCCTCTCCAAGTTTAAGCACTCGAGCGGCGCGAACCTGAACATCGAGGGCCGCAAGCTCAAACAGGCCGCGATCACGGTGCTCAAGCGCTTCAACGCGCGCAAGTCGCTGGCGGCAGTAGCACCGAATGCGCGGCTCGAGCAGCGACCGCAGCTGTCAATCGGGCAGCCCGCGAGTCACAGTCAGCATCAGTCGCATCCATTGACGGCGTCGCTCGGTCTCCCGCTGCTCGACCATCACGTGCCGTCAACAACAGCAACCGTGTCGGCAGTGTCGACGCTGACGGCGACAGCCGGCGCTCAGCAGCCGATGGTGCTCATTGCCGACTCGCTGCCACTGCCGCCGCCGTTGGTGGTGGTGCAGGAGAACGCCGAGGTCTGAACCGCGGCAGTCCGTGCGCTTGCGCGGGCGCCGTCAGCCACGTGCTTCCCTCCTACTTCCTTTTCATTTCCCACTTCCTTGTTCTCTGTTGGTGCCACTGCTAGCATCGCTATTGCCAGAGCTGCTACTGGAACGACTGCTCCTGCAGGCGTCGACGACACTCAACACCTGCAGTCGAGAGAACAAGTTGATTTTGTCTTTTCCTATAGTTCACCCAGACAATTTGTTC
>JAADXO010001098.1:0-10278 GCA_023337825.1 Globisporangium apiculatum
CGAATAATCTACAGAGGCAACAATGGTGAGGACCTGTTTGCGGCGCTGGCTGCCTCTGTGTGTGCATGCACACGTGTGTGCGAGTGTGTGCGAGCGCTCCTCTTCTTTCTCCTGCTGCTGTCCGATCTCGACGCTCTCGCGCAGCACCATCAGCTCCCGCAGTGACAACAGCAACGCTTGCGAACGACACGACTGCTGGATCGTCACACAACAGCAGCAGCAGCGACCAGTATGGTGCGTTCGCATCGTCGCAGCACAGATGCAGCTCGATCAGCACATTCAGCGATAAGCATGCTCGCGACATCGACACCGCAAACGAACGAAGCGCATATCAGCTTTTGCGTAGCACCAGCTTACAAACCGCAGACCGTCGACAGCCACTCGACAATACCGCCAACAGCAGCGTCGCTACCATTCAGCGGCTTCAGCTGACTGTACACGACAGTGCAGACCAGCCAGTCGACAGCATGCAAACCCGATCAAGACAGAGGACGAGAATCGAGTCAAACACACTCGCACACATGCACACAGTGCATCTCACGACACTCTTTCGCGTCGAGCCGCATCCACTGACGCATCCCGTGTTCATCACTTGCTGTATCTCTCTAGGGCAAGCGCACTAAGAAAGTCGGAATCTGTGGCAAGTACGGCACGCGCTACGGTTCGTCGCTCCGTAAGGTCGTGAAGAAGATTGAAATCTCGCAGCACGCCAAGTACAACTGCGCGTTCTGCGGCAAGGACTCGGTCAAGCGCACGGTCACGGGCATCTGGAAGTGCAAGTCGTGCTTCAAGGTCGTCGCGGGTGGCGCGTACCTCCTCAAGTACGTTGTGTGTCTTTGTTTCACTTCTGCTTGCTGCTGTATAGCAAGTCCTATAGGATTGGACATGCTGTAGTGTCTTGATGACTGGACAGCCCACTCACTCACGCTCTATCTCTATCACTCTCAATCTACAGCACGCCGTCGGCCGCGACTGTGCGTTCGACGCTCGCGCGTCTTCGCAAGTCGCACGAGGACAAGAACGCATAAGCGTCTTGTTGTCATCGCCACTTCGTCCAGGACGTTGGACGGACCATTCGTGAGAGAGAAGAGATCATGAGCCTAGCACGCCTCGTAGACTAGCTCTGGAAGTTGCGGTAGGACCAACGGATCGGTCTGCTTGTGAGTCTGTCGTGTCAGTAGCACTATCATGTGAACGAACACGCGACTTGCGATGCGGTGACTCGCCCATTGCGCTTCCGAACACTCGTGTCTTGTGTATGTCTGTTGGTCTGTCGGGATGTATGAGTACTTGTCATGATGTGTACGATGATGTCGTTGGGTCATTCATTTAATACTGTAGATCGTGTCGTAATGGTTACAGTGCACTCAAGCCATCAAATGTCTGTCATTCAAGTTGACACCTACAGCTCACTAGGAGCCAGTCAGATGACTCAAGCCGATTCGGACGCCGTCGACTGCTGTCTCAACTGCTGCTGCTGGTTCTCGAGCGACTCGATCGCGTACCGCAACATAAACACCCAGTGGTCAACCGCCTGCTCACTCTGCGCATCGACGATAAACACGCGCCGCTCGGTCTTGAGGTGCCGCCCTTTTGTCCACTCGGCGACTTCGATCTGGAAGCAGTTGACCTTCGCGACGACTTCCGGGTCGCACACGCTCACTTTCGCACCGCGGAGGAACAGCGACGTGCCCACTCGCGCCTGCTGTTTGTGAATATTGCTGTCGTCAGGCTCACTCGCCAGTAGCGGCTGCGGCTGGTCGTCGTACTGGAGCACGAGTCGCGCGGTCTGGAGCACCGCAAAGCGCTTCTTCCACTGCCGCGTGTTTGCAAACAAGTGCGCGATCACGCTCGAGTGCTTCTTCACGTACACGCCGCCCGACTTGAGCACTGCGAACGCCGGGACTGCCCGGACGACCTGAGCCTGTGGCTGTATAGACTGAGACTGAGACTGAGACGGAGTGCTGCCGTCGTCGAGTGCGAGCTGTGTTGACGACGACGTTTCGCCAGTCGATGACGACTCGGCCGACGACGACGGCACGTACAGCTGTCCAACGCTGTTCGTGCGCGACGATGGGTCGGCGCTCGAGTGCGTGCGCGAGAAGAAGCGCGAGACGCCCAAGCGGCCGCCGGTTGGCGTGAGTGCGCGCCGCACAGCACTGGTGCGACCACCCGGCAGCAGCTGCAGTGGCTTGTTGATCGGTGTACTGCCGCGCCGGCGCTCGAGGTTCATACCTGGGCCGTTATCGACGCCAATCGCGCTGCTTAGCGCAAACGATGGCTGACGGACGGCGCTCTGCTGCGTTGCACTCACTTTTTCAAAGTGCTTGCGCCGCACTTCGCGGTCCTGCGCTTCGCGGCACTCGGCGACACGCGCGCTCAGCTTGTCGACTTGACTGCAGAGCATCTGACTCCGCAGCACGTCCTGCATGAAGCCGTGACCGAATTCAAACTTGACCTTGAGCTTTGGCGGTGGCGCAGTCGATACGGTCGATGATGGCAACGCTGTTGGCGACACTGTCGACTCTGTCGGCGACAGTGTTGACGACGCGCCAACTGATACGATAGCTGCCGTTATAGGCACTACTGGACTCGTGGCACAGGGCGACTTGACGCAAGCAGGTACGCGACCAACAAACGTGTCGATGCGCCGAATCATCGCGAGTCGTTCGAGCTCGGCCATGTCGCGACTGAAGCGCGAGAGGTGCGCTGCGATTGGACTCGAGCCCCGCAGCAACTCTTCGTCAAACACGGCGCCAATCACACTTGCTGTCTTCATGAGCATGCGCTGCGACACCGTGAGCTGGTCAAGGAGCGTCGTGAGGACGCTCTTGACAGTGCGTGGCGGCCGCAAAGCGACGCGGTCTTTCAGTGCTGCAAGCGGCTTGGCGAGCGATGGGTTCGTATGGTCCACACTACCGCCGTTGCTACTGCCATTGCCACTATTGCTGCTGCCATTGGCTGACGATGATGTTGACGTGAGTGTGAACATTGACCGCACGCGCTGACAGCGTCGCGAGAGCGTCTGCGGCCCTGGAGCGAGTGCACCCACAGCGGCAGCAGCGGCGAGACTGCGATCGGAGCTCGGACGGCGCGTCGACGCCATGTGGTAGCACCTATAGCAGTGGCGCACAGGGTCGTCGCGCACACCGGGGATCTTCCTACTCGCGTGCATATAACACAACAACAGTGAGTTCACAAGGTATAAACGGGTCAAATGGGTCACAACACAGACGCACCGTTGACACGCTTTCGGCGTGCACGCAGCGCAAAAGATGTAGCCGCAGCACTTGCACCGGTGCTTGTCCTTGCTTGCCGCGAGCTTTGTATAGCAGTGGAAGCAGACGCTCGCACGGCTCTTGTCGCCATTCGGCTCCTGCACCTGCAAGTGGCACGTTCGGTGTCTACTATCGACTTTGATCTGGTTGTCCATCACACAACAATGTGAGTCATTCACCCAATCACCCAATCACCCACAAACGCAACGCACCACTTGTTGCTGCCGCATCTCAGCGATCAGTTCGCGCAGGAACAGCGGGTTGCCCTGCGACCGCGACACGAGGAGTGCCATGAGCTCACGTGGCACGGCGTGGACGCCGAGTGTCTGGACCGCAAGCGCTTCAACGTCAGACCCACAGAGCGGCTCGAGGGTCCGACACACGCTCGAGCGCATGCGCTTGAGCACGCGCAAGCGCTTGCGGAACGACGAGCTCTCGGTGTTCTCGGCGCGCGCGCGACTCGGCGGCCGCGTCCCAATGACGACGACGCAGTTTGTAAAGTACTTGGCGACGATCGTCGCGAGGATCCACGACTGCTCGTCCATGTACATCGCACTGTCGAGGCAAAAGACCGTCGCCTTTGCGCGCGAGAGCGCGTGGAGTGCACACAGCAGCAGGATGCCGCGCAGGTCCAAGTCCGTTGGCGTCCACTCGGGGTCGCTGTTGTCGGTAGTAGGACCCAAGTCACTACCACCGGCTGTATTGCTACTGACAGTGTCGACGTCGCTATCCGAAAACTCGGAGCGAAACCGCGAGCGGTTATGTGACCCTGATGTCGTACGGTCGACAGCAGCAGCCGCTTCATCGATTGGCGCGAGCACGCGGCAGTCGCTGCTGTTGCTCCGACTGCGTGCGAGGTCCATCTCGAGCAGTCCAAGGAACCAGGCCGCGAGTTCTTCCTCTTTGAGGCGGTTTGTGTCCCCAGAACTATCGCTGTCGTCGCTCTGCTGCATCTGCGGCGGCGCAGTCGTCATTGTCGCAGTCGTACTCCCACGCCGTCGCTGCTGTCGCTGTTGTTGGGATACTGGTACTGGCAATGACCCATGGTCGTCCTGGTTGCTCGTTTGTCGCGATGGAGAGTCTGCAAGTCCCAAGACGTCGCGCTCGAGCAGTTTGATGCTCTTGCCGCCAGCGCTGCTGCTGCTGCTTGTGCGGTCGTCAGCGCCCACATCGTCAGCAGTGAACGCGTCAAAGTCCGTGTCGAGGATGCTGTTCAGTAGCTTCGCGTATGCGACAAGCGTCGTGTTCGGTGCTGCGCCGTCGCGGATCTGACGCCGCACAAACTGCGCAACGACGCGCCGTCGATCGGCTTCACGCGACAGCTCCGTCTCGCCCGACACGAGCACCGGCACGGCGCTCTGTGATGCTATCGACTCGGCTGTTGGGGACGCCGACTGGCGCTTGGGCGACGACTTGGTCGGCGTCGTTGGCGTTGGGACGTTTGTACCGACTGTTGTCGTATGACCCATATCGGAGTGTTCGAGCGCGCACTTGGTGATCATGTCGGCCCAGATCGCGTACGGCTTGCGCGTCGCAAACGGCGTCGTCGTGCCCTGCAGTACGTTGTACGCACCGGCTTCCGGACCAGCAAGCGCCGCGCGCAACAGCACAGTCTTGCCGACGCCAATGTCGCCTTCGAGCACGAATGACCCACCGGGTGCAAACGGGTTCAACGCTGAGCATTTCGCGAGCAATGCGTCACGCACGCTCCGAAAGTTGTCGCTCTCAATGATGCGACTCGCCGTTGCTGCGTCCTTTGCAGCACGCACCGAGAGCTTGCGCTGCGCGTCGCGCACTTGCACTTTGTGCATGCTGTCCATGAGGTTTGGGATCTGGGTCGGTCGACTCGGCGCCCCGGGTTTCCGGGTCATTGCAGCCCCCGAACTCGACAAGTGGAACGCAAGCAACGTCGACATGCGCGGGTACGGCCGATGGATCTTGATGCTGTCGTTCTTGCCCTTGACCATGATCTCTGGCCGCTCCTCAAAGTGGAGCACGTCGTCGCTCAAGAGCTTCGTGCGCTCGTCTGTGATGACGCCGCCGCGCTCAGTCTTGGCCTTTTGCATCAGGCGCGCCGATAGGTTCACGATGTCGCCCAGCACGGTGTACTCGCGCCGGTTGCCCTGGTGTCCGACGACGCCACACAGTGCTGTGCCAGTTGTGATGCCGACCGACGCTTTGAGCTGCAGTGGCGCGAGCGCGGCGCAGATCGCAAGCGACGCGAGGATGCCCCGCGTTGGGTCGTTCTCGTGGGTCACCGGTGGTAACCCAAACGCGGCGATCACTGTGCTGCCCTTGTCGTCGACGAGAAACTTGTTGATCGTGCCCTCGTACTCGTAGATGCACTGCTGCACGAGCGCAAACGCGGCCTGGAGCTTCTCGAGCCCACGGATGTCGAGCATCTTCGCGAGGTCTTCGTCGCTGGTTGTTTGTTTCATTGAGCATATGGGTCATTTCATAGCAAGACACAGAGACTGTCAGTTTCGACTGCATTCTACCAGTTTGACCCATATTGTACAACCCATATTGTGACCCATGTGTCCCATTCCTCGTCCACAACAACGTACCAGAACCCGAGGTTGATAAACAGCACTGTGACGTCGCGGAGCTCCGAACCCCAGAACTCGTCATGCGCATCGAGATACGGCCACACGGCGCGCGAGACGTACTGCTTCATGCGCGCATGGAGCAGCGCGTCGTCGCGCGTAAACGACGGTCTTCGCGAACACAAGCGGATTGGCAATCGGACCGCCGTAAGTTTGCAAAAGTCATTTGGCCCAACGCGCGCGCCGTCAAAGAAGCGCTCGAGCAGTTGCCAGCTCTCGGGCGAGCAGATCACGTCGCCCGGTTCCGCAAGGTGTTCGGCGTTGAACGCCTGCTCGAGTGCTGGACCGACTGCAATGTACTCGACACGCGCAATTGCGCCGTCGCTCTCGCCGCCGAGATGTGCGATCGTCGCGCCGCCAATGCCAATGCCCATCTTGACACTCAACACAACGCCAGGAGCGAGCTCGGCTTTGTGCAAGTGCGACTGGATGCGCAGTGCGCACTGCGCAGCACGGCGCAGCAGACTCTCGAGCGTATCGTCTTTGCTCTCGGGCCAAAAGATGAGCATTGCGTCGCCTGCAAACTTGAACACGTCGCCGCCTGTGGGTGAATGAATGGGGCGATTGGGTCAAATGAATCAATTTGGGTCGTTCGCGATTAACAGAGAGAGACCCATATAATACGAATGACCCACCGGCGCTCGAGACGTGGCGCAGGAGCTGCTCAAAGTACGAGTTGAGGTGCTTTGCGAGGAACTCGGCGCCGACAGGACCGCGCGCTGCGAGCGACTCGGTCATCGCTGTGAAGCCCGAGACGTCGGCAAACATGCTCACGACTGTCGTCTGGTGCGTGTCGGGCACTTGCAGTGGCGTGCTGCGCCGCAAGTCCTGCTTCTCGAGATGCCGCCGCACGACTGCTGGGAGGTACGCCGTGAGCCGCATGTCGAGCTCTTTGCGCACAGCAAAGCTCGAGCGGTCGTCTGTTGGCATTGTGACTGCTGTTGCTGTCGTAGTAGTGGACGGTGGAGCAGTCGCCATAGCGTCTGTTGTGTCGGTGCGCGCGGTCTCGGCAATGGCGAGCATTGTTGTCGTCGCAGCAGCAGCGAGTCACGTAATGGCAGCGATTGTTGAGAGCAAGCGATCTTCGTTCTACGAGCGACGACTGCGACGCTAGCAGCAGCAGCGCTGGATCTGAACGGAATGAGCAGCAGACGACGACGAGAGCGACGGAATAGCGAAGAACGAGACAGTGAGCGCGCTCTCGAGTGTGGAGCCACACGCACTTACACAGCAGCGAGTGAGGCTCGGTTGTCTGTTTCTTCTACGCATTTTGATGCCTGTTCGTTCCAGCCGCCGCTTTCGCTTCAGGTTATTTCGCCCAATAAGATGGCTCAGCTATTTTTATCTGCGACGTGCTAATACTCGGAATTTCCAGAGCTGTCCTGAACACACACGCTCGTCACGACTGCACGATGCACGAGGATGACCCCATGACGTACGTGTACGACGCTCGCTCACTGACACTCGAGTATGATGATGGACGCTTAAACGAGCAAAGTAGAGAGCGTGTTCCGTACAGCGCTGCTTTTCGTCATACACGTGATCGCGTGCTCTATCGACTGCTGAACGCGCGAGTACTGAGAGGAGCAGAGATTTGGTCGCGACGAAGCTGGCGACATGGTCGACTGCATGCGTAGCGCTGATGCAAGGTAGCCACAAAAGCTTCCAAGACGCTTCGTACACTCCTCTTCGGGCGTCTGTGGCTGTGCACTCGCGTCGCTCGACTCAAACGTTCATCCTCCTGTGCAGATTTGATCAATGGCTCGCACAATCTCAGTCTCACGACTACATCACAGCATGGTCACACTCATATGCTTGCAACGTCGAGGTGTCCACGAACACGAACGAACATCAAGTAGCTCTGCGCCATGCATGCTATCTCGCTATCTCACTGAATTGCTCCTGCGTGGCAGACGAGCGTTCCTGCAGTCGACGACGCAGCAGCGAGAGTCTGGCTGCGTGCAGTGAGTCAATGACGACGACAGACAACATCATCCCACTTCCTCGCCTCGCACCAGACGACGCAGTGGCTGTATGGCAGATGCATGCGGACATGATCCCACTGCGGTGCGCGACGCTCCGTTTAGTTCCGCTCGACGTGCCATCTGTAGGAGCGTAACTTCACCAAGTCATACCCACGACGAGGAGCTACGAACTCGAGATCAATAGTCCCCGAGTGATGTGCCATTGTACTCTGAACGAGTTCAGAAGTACAAATGCTTTTAAGCACATGTGATTGTTGTTGCTGTCACGAGTACGACTCTCCTTCCTCACTTTCCACAAGTCCAGGGCTTGTACGCACACCGTCCTCGAGTCTCGTGGTTGAAACACAGTGACAACACTACAGCCCGGACTCTTGATCTGCATGAAGACTCGCGATCCGAACTCATACCTATTCAACAGCCGTCTGTGACGTGTGAGCGCTTGATTTGCTATTGTCAAAGTGACAGCAGACCCAAGACGAAGCACTTGAAGTAGCGCGTGCGCATTGACTCGAAGCGACAACACACAGTCATTTCGCCACAGACGGCTTCCGTGTCGTCGCAGCTGGCAAAGCGTCTGTTGTCGCACCCGCCACGACTTTGGCGCTCGCGCTTGCTGCTCGGTCACGACGGAGTACGCGTCTCAGTGTTGCCAAGAAGCCGCGCGTACCGATCGGTCCTTCTGCAGTACCAGTTGAGCTTGTTGCAGTCATCTGCAAACCTGCAGCTCCTAGTCGTTTTGTACTCTTGCTACTTCCACCACCCGACACAGCAAGTGCGTTCAAATCCTCGAGCTCCTGCATGAGTCGCTGCTGCTGCGCCGCTTCCTCTTCCTCGGTGCGCATGCTCATTGTCAGCAGCGTATGGCAGAGCTCGTCGAGCGGCAAAATACGCAATGCATCACGCCGTGCAGCGTCACGTTCGCGCTGCTGCGCGGCTGCAACACCAGCAGCAGCCGCTGTCGTCGATCGGTGCGTTGTTGATGCTACTGCAGTTGTCACGTTGCCATCTGCGACGATCGCGCTCTCGAGCTGACACACGACGCACGGCTCCTTCGGCCGACAGAGCACACAGGCTGCTGCTGCCATACTGTCACTCCCACTGCTGTTACCAGTACTATGACCGAACCGCGCGAGGTCGTCTTGCAAGAACGGATGGAACGTCTCGAGCTGCTGGAGCACTGTGAGACTTGCGCGGTCGGCGCGCACAGCACGAACAAACCGCTCGCGCAGCATCGCAGGCGAGCTCAGCGGACGGCAGACAACAGCAGTGACCGCGTCGCCGCACGTCACGTCGCTCACGCGCGGTCCGTTGTACTCGCTGCTGGCCATCCCGACGACTTCGACAGCGCGCAACCTAAGCATCGCTGATCCACCTGCTGAGCCTCCAGTCTCGAGCTGCACGCGCACAAACCGACCAAACGTATCGACTGGCAGCGTCCAGACAAACTCGGTCGCGTAACGACCACGCAGCGTGAACGTTGCGTGTGTGCTGACGGCCCGCGCGAGTGCCAGTGCGTGCGTACCATGCTCGTCCGTGTCGAACGGAGAAGCGCTGATGAGCACGACGTACTTGCGCGGTGGTGCTGCAGTGTCGTCATCGTCGCCATCGTCGTCACTACCACTATCACCAGTCAAGCGACTGCTCGACCCGTCACCGACGACAACAACGACACGCACGCGCTCGATGCGGCTCAGCTGCTGCAGCGTGACCTGCCAGAACGGACACGTTTCTTGCTGCGTCTGCGCAACATCGTCGGCCGGCTGTTGCTGCAATGCAAACTCAGGTCGACACGTTGCGGTCTGCGAGCTCTGCTCAGCGCACACGCCAGTGCGCAGACACAAGTTCGTCGGTCGCTGGTACAGACAGCGCACGCGTGTTGGCGCCGCAATGCGCGACAGCAGCACATTGTGGCCCGTGCAGCCGCCGGTGTTGGCGCCCCACGTGAACAGCTCGCCCTCGGTCGTCACGACGGCCGTGTGCGCCGTGCCGCAGCTCACGCGCGCAGCAGCAAAGGCAATCGACGCATTTGCACTGTTGTTGTCAGTGAGTGGCAGCAGGGTGAATGTCGGACTGAACCGCGCGAGTGCGTGGCTGCTGCCTGCTGCAAACACGCGTCCGCTGCTGCTGCCACTGTTGCTGTTAGTCGCACTCAGAACGACTGTGTGACTCGCACCGCAGCTCACGTCGACGAGCTTCTCGTTACCAAACGGCTCGATGACGCGCGTCGGTGTGCTCACAACACCGAGTCGACCGCCGTTGCGCGGCACACGGTCCTGGCCAACATCGCGCGCGTCGCCGAGTCCGAGCTTGCCGCCGTCACCGCAGCCCCAGACGTACAGGTGGCCATCGGTCGTGAGCAGCGCCGAGTGCGATGGACCGCACGCGATCGTGCGCACGACGACGCCAGTC
>JAADXO010001099.1:0-10268 GCA_023337825.1 Globisporangium apiculatum
GATATTACATCGCGTTGTCAACAATACTTTTAACAAGCTACGCCATTGTCGGATAGCTCTTTGTTATGGAACAAGAAATGCGCACACGGGGCTGGATTGCACTGATGTATTGGGTATCTATGATGCGATATTGAATAGAACATGCATGGCGCTACACCAATGTCGGATATCATGTCGAAACCAAACGTTGAATTGGTATGACAGTATCATGTCAAACAGTACAGTGTTGTGGTGTAACGTGCCAAACAACATAGGATTGTGCTAAAATAAGTCGTGACTGAATAAGTGATATTAAGTGCGTTGCGATGAAACCGTTGTTCATTCAACATCACGATGCACGCAAGCAATAGCGACAACTGAAGACACCAAATCATCAGCTTTTAAATCCTCCAATGCGTCTGTGTCGTGTGCATTAAACGCACCTACTTACATGCGCTAGTTAGTTCTGTGTGCGGATTAACTTACTCACAGTGGAGTCACTCATTTGATTTTATCTTTTGCACAATGTCTGTGAAACTCCAGCGCATATAGCTCAGCACATATTACTAAACTGTGTTACATGAACTAAACAAGAATAGACCGCTCGCAAAAATTTAAACAGACAAACAGACGACAACACAAATGGTAGGCAGCTGAATGCATTACTACTTATAGGGTACTTATCTAGATAAACATCTATTTTGAGCGGTTTAGTACGCGAACGAGCGATCTGTTTAGATTCGATCGAACTACATACATGTTCATGTTATTGTCCATACTACCCACTTGTCGGTGGTACGAACACTGCGCACTTCAAATTGGCTGACAGTAAATAATAATTCAATCAAGCAAAATTATTGATAGACAGATTAGATACAGCAATGGGCAAGACATCGAAGAAACATACTTAGCAATGGACAAGACATCGAAGAAACATACTTAGCATGTCCACACATCGATATCGACGTCAAATGTTCACTGTTTCAGTGTCCCGTGTGTTTGCACTGCATCAAACAACCCATATAAAAATCAAGAAGCATGCTGGTCGGCAACAAGGATTCGATTAACCTATATTGTGTCACTTTGCAAATCCTCAATCTACGAAGTGAACCAGAAAACAAAAAACGCTCGAAAACAAAATATTTCAGTATTTTGATTGGCTGCGAATTTATTTGTCATGTCCATTTCATCGCATTTACAGCCCTTTCTTGTGTTCAGGGTTATATCCATTTCTGAGGGTTTGTATGTTTTACATTACTGAAAGTTTGTATGTTTGTTCGGTTCTCCTATGAATTACAAGACTAATCAGTCCGGATTTATATAGTCGCTTGCCTTCCTCTTGACCTGTTGGAAGCACATCGAGACGACTGCGTGACTGTCAGCAGCAGTAGCAGCATTCATTCGTTGTCGGCATCAATGCCAGCGACCTGTTTGATATTGAGACCTCGCCGAGTACACTGCACTGGTAGATGCTTTTGGCTCGAGGATCGCACATTGGGCGACCGAAAATGTCGTGGCACTCCAAGCGCAGAGTGGTGCATTGCAGTCTCAGATGTGGTGTCAGAATACTAGCAACTTGATCACGAGACTGCATCTCGAGTGAGAGCAGACACAGCTCAATCGACTACCAACAGCGGCGACTCGGACAGCATCACACTGCTGATATTCCACCCAAGGCAACACGAAGCCAAAGCGAGCATGCAACGAGTCGGGTGTCTATAGAGCGCACGCGCGGGATGCAAGTATATGATAGAGACGCGTCGCTACTACGAGTACTACGCGCCATGTGCGTGTGAGATGTGTCCTTAGTGGCCGCCCGCGTAGTGCTCTGGGTACTTGGCCACGTGCTCGAGCATCTCTTTCTCTTGACGCTGTGTTGCGGCACAGACAACAACGCAGGCGGTTTATACAGTTAGTAATGCAAGGCACCAAAAGCATAAGCGCTCACGCACACAGTCGTCACAACGTACGAGGAGGTGCGGGATCTTGACGTCGTAGACGTCCTCAAAGAGCGTCTCGAGGCCCGGCGGTCCCTTTGTCTCGGCCTTCTGGAGCGCAGCGAGCACGTCTGTTCGCTGGTTGTCGCGCAAGTGCTGGTCCTGCTCGAGCGTGAGCCAGCCTCGTCGCTGAAGATGAAGCGAGCGCACCGATACAAACACCAGCAGTGTCAGCACACATACAGATCAGCGACGTATAACAGCCGAGCCAACAACAACGTACGATGAGGTAGTTGCGCGTGCGGTCGATCGGGTCGCACGTCTCTTTCCAGTGCTTGATGTCGGCGACTTCGCGGTACCGCGTCGAGTCGTCCGACGTCGAGTGGTGGCCCTGGCGGTACGACATGGCCTCAATCAGCACCGGCCGGTTCTCGCGCAGGATGAACGCGCGCGCCTGGCGCGTCGCTTCGTGCACCGCGAGGAAGTCGTTGCCGTCGACGCGCATGATCGGGATGCCGTAGCCTGCACCACGGGACGCGATGCCGTCGCCGCGGAACTGGTCGATCGTCGGCGTGCTGATCGCAAAGCCGTTGTTGCGGCAGAAGAACAGGATCGGACAGTCCTTCGTGGCGGCAAAGTTGAGCGCGGCGTGGAAGTCGCCTTCGCTCGCGGCGCCTTCGCCAAAGTAGCACACCGAGATGCGGTCCTCCTTGGCGAGCTTGAACGAGTACGCTGCACCGACCGCCTGATTGATAGAGAAGCGAGTAGCAGTAGCGAGTGAGTGAGCGTTAGTGGACTGCTAACGCTCGCTTATACACACACGGACGTTCGAGAGGATCGATAAGCTGGCACCAGGACGTACGTGCGGGAGCTGCGTCGCAAGCGGCGATGAGATCGTGTGGTAGTTCAGGTCCTTCGAGCCGTAGTGCACCGGCATCTGACGGCCCTTGCCGTGTCCGTCCTTGTTGCTAAAGCACTAGAGAGAGAGCGACAGGCAAGTGTGTATGCATGTGTGTAAAGAGAGCAGCACAAGAGCGCGCAGCGTCAGTCTGTATGCTCGAGCGATGGACGGCCGCACACACGAGCAGCAACGCACCTGGTCGGCAAAGTTCTCGAGCGAGAAGCCGCGCCACATGAGCACACCCGGCTCGCGGTACTGGCCAAAGACCATGTCGACTGGAGTCCGAGCAACGCACAAGAGAGCAAGAGATAGAGACAGAGTGTGTGAGGGAGTCACTCATGGATGCGCGTCACCTAAGAGCCACGAGCAGCCGACAGTGCGACGCACCTTGACGAATCGCTGACGCGCTGCCAAACTGAATCGCCTCCTCGCCGTACGACGTCATGTAGAACGAGATGCGGCCCTGGCGCTGCGCGTCGTAGAAGATGTTGTCCATTGCGTTGAGGCGGAGCATGTTCGTGTACATCTCGGTACACATGTCGCGGCCGAGCTCGGGGTCCTTGCCGCCCTCGACGACGTCGCCCTGCTCGTTCAGGACTGCAGACGTTACATACACGCGCATCCAACGCCACCGAGTGAGTTTCACATACACTACTAACTGGACATGCATGTCTGTCGAATCGCAGGTCGATCGTAGTAGTAGTACGTACTACGGAAGCACGGGATGAGGTCGTCGTCGCGCGGGTCACGGAACACGACGTCGGCGACGTACGGCAGCTTCGTGCCGGGGAAGTACCCTGTATACACAAGTGCATATGGCGAGTGTGTGCAGTCAGCAACGCACACACACGTGCGCAAGTGGCATGCTGGACATGCAGACGAGGAGTGCGAGCACACACGCACCGAGCGACGAGAACGAGCGCGCTGAGACGCCGCGGGTGAGGCTCGAGAACGTCTTGCGCAGCATTGTAGGTAGACAAGAAGGTGTGTGTGTGTGTGTGTGTGTGGAGCAGCGTGGTCCTGCGAGTCGAGCGGCGCGAGTGGCAGTGTGAGCGCTGCTGCACGCCAAGCGCTAGACACTCGCACCGCTTTGCTTTGGTCTTCTGCAACACGAGCTCCATCGCACCTCTCCGTCGAAACAACCGATAGGACGCTGCGTTGCCGCAATCGCTCTCCCGCTTACATTTAGAATGTCAAAAATGGGAATCAAATGTTCACCTGACTGCTGGATGGGAAGACTCGAAAATCGCCATAAATAGCAGCAACTTCAAGCCTGTATAACATGATCGTCACACTACTCGCAGCCTGTGTAACTTGATCGCGACTGCAACATCGAGCAAGCAGCACACTTCAACTCGAGCAACATGGGTGCGGACACGCACGCGCTGGCGCGCAAGACCGCAGTGAAGAGCAGGAAGCGCGCATGTGCTGCTGTGGTCGAGACGCCGACCGATCTCGCGGGCAAGAAGAAGCATGTGCGCGCACTCGCACTCGCTGGGCGCTGGCAAGAGGTAGGTGACTTGTGCGCACTCGATGGCGCGTTGCTGCGTGAGTCTGCTGTGTGAATGCGGATGTATGTGATTGGGAGATCACCTGTGGTGCCTCGCTTCACGCCCGAACTGCGTAGGTCAGGCGACGATATGGCGACAAGATGGTGCTGAAAGCAAAAGCATGTACGTGCGCACACTGGTCGTGATCTCAATTGCGGCAGTGGCGGCGCGTTGTAGCAGCATGTATGCGGACGGGTCAACTGACACTCGTGTGCGTGCACACTGGGCAACTCGCATCGTCTGTCTAGACGCACAAAAGACACGCGCAATGCACACGCCGCAGTCGATTGCACAAGAGATCCTCGCAAAGAATGGCTACAAGCTCGCGTCCGAAGCAGCAGCAGAAACAGCAGAAACAGCAGCAGCACAAACAGCAAATCCGACCGCTGTGACGCCCATGCCGCCTCCAGCATCGACGCAGTACGTAGCGAAACAGCAAAAAGCAGCGACTCCTAAGCCCACCGTCGCAGCTCGAGTGCTTGCAGTGATCTGTGGCTCGCCCGAGACACTCACAGCGGCGCAGCGAGAGCAAGTGGAAGCGCGACGACGCGAGGCGCTCGAGCGACGGAAGCGAAAGCTCGCGATGCCGTGTGCGCCAGCCACACCAGTCGCGTCAGGCGCGGTCACAGTTCCGCTCGGCTCAACGGACCGGCCACAGCAGCAATCCGCGCGTCCACACAGACCACCGGCACCACGACGACCTGCTCCGATCGTGCGAACAGGTGCCACATCTGCGCATGCTCTCACTCATACGCATGCAGCTCACGTTCGACTCGAATTGAGACGAGTATTCTGCAGCACTGACGAGTGCTGATGCTCTCGTGCGTGGCGATACAGATACTCGCACAGCAGACGCGAAGCTGTCGCGACACACCAGCAACGTTGGTGCAACGCATCAAGAGGCTGCTGTAGCAGCCAATCAATGCAAGATGTATGCAGTCACGCACACAACGACGTCCGCATCAAGTGCACAACAGCAATCAACAGCACCAGGGATGGTGGACGTTGTATCGGAGCAGCCAACGATGTTCTTGGACGAGCTCGAAGCTGCTGCCGACATCGTTGCGTGGGAGCAACAGCAACAACCACAGACAGCTCGGTCGGTCGTGCACGCAGTGTCACCCGACCACGACCAGTTTGCAGAGCCCGTGCCAGCAGCATCGTCGAGATGCAACGATGCGATGTCCAAGCCGACCGCAGGGTGCGCAGACGAGTGGCAGCGCCGAGCGCTCGCTGAGGAGCTTGCTGCAGCAGCCGAGGTCGCGAGGTGGGAGGCGGAGCAGAGCCGCCAGCGAGCGATCGCGGACGAGTTGGCAGCGGCGGCCGAGATCACTGCTTGGGAGGACGAGCAAGCTGTCGCAGACGCAGCAGGCATCGAAGGACAGTGGGAGCAAGGTAATCGCGCTGGTAAGGCATGCGATCACTGCTGGTGGTGCAGTGGCATGACGTGCGAACGGATCAGTTGTGCGACTCACGATGTTGCGTTGCTGTCGCGACTGCAGCTGCTACGACGATCACGGCAGTCGTTCCACTCGACGACGACGATGACGACCCGATGCTCGGACTGCCGCGCTTTCAGCTGCTACCGAAAGCTGCTGCCACGAATGTCGCTCACAGTAAGGACGATGCCGCCACAACACGACCACCGCAACCAGTCGCTGAAGCGCCAGTTCAGCGACCGCCATCCAAGCCATCGGCGCACACACGCACAAGCGAGCAGTCGGGTACGTTCATCGCGCAGTCAGTTCATCGCGCCCCCCCTTCCTCTTTCTCTTCCCGCTCCGTTGTCTCGCTACTTCTACTACAACACCAACCTATCGTCCTACCCTAAATATCGCAACCCAGCAGTCGCTGGCAGCACCGATCGACAACAAAAGACGAGTGCGACGCCACCCTCGTCTTCGTGTCGATCGGGACCCGAACTGCGCGAGCCGCGACTGACTGAAGCGCTCCCCGACCCGAGTCGACTCGCGCTCGACGCGTTCATGTGCGTGAGCGTGTCTGTCGCTCGCTGCGTCGCGCCTCGCTGTTTACCGTGTTACCAAATTGACGTGTACTCACGAATGTGCTCGCATCGTCTCGCGCCTGTGCAGCGAGAAGCACAACCTCGACGACCGACTCGATGTCTCGGTGCTCGACTTTGTCGAGATGATGCTAACGTAGCGCTGATCGCATCGCGTGCGTCGAGAGCAAGAATGGCTTGCGAGCCCATTGGCTCAGCATGAGTCGCTTGCCACACTCTCTCCTTCACAACTGCTCAACAAGTGCGTGTCTGCAAACGTCGCGCGCGTCACTCACTCGTACTTGCGACATACTGGGTCTGCGTACATGACGTGCTGCTCCCACATGACCAAGTCGTCTTCTTCGGCCGAAAACGGCAATACGAGCCCGACGCTATTGAAGTTCTTTGCGCCGTCGTACTCGAGGTTCACAAACTGCTCGCGCGCGTCGAGCAGCACGCGCCAGAGCGACGCGGTCGGCGCCTCGCGCTCGCGAAACTTGCGCTCGCGCTCGCAGTTGTAGAGAAACGTGCCGTAACGCCCCGAGAAGACGCTCTCGTACAGCGCCGCGAGCACGGCCTCGTTGAACTCGAACGCCCACGGCTGCTGACGCCAGATCTGCCACACGGCGTCGATCCACTGCACAAACACGGGCGACTGCTCTTCGAGCTCCTGCTGCCCGGGGCTCTCGCCCTGCGCATAGCGGTGCCGAAACATGTGCCCAAACGTGCACCACTCCTTCTCGACGAGCTGCAAGAAGCCCTCGAGCGTGCGGTAGAACGGATCGAGCAGGAGCTGCACGAGCGTCGTGAGTTGCGGCGTGCGGTCCCACCCGTCGCTGCAGTGCACCATGACCGACTCGCCCTGGCCGAGGCACCGGCAGATCACCTGCGCGGTCGCGAGGATGCGCGCAATGTGGAGGAACCAGAACGTGTTGCGGAGCGCAAACTCCCACGCAACGCCAAACTTTTCTTGCCCCGGCTGACAGACGCTCGAGAGCGCGCTGTACGACGACCGCACGGCGTGGATGTTTGCAATGTCGCAAAAGTGGAGCTCCGAGTGCGCGTAGCTCCGCGGGTCCTCGGTGCCTTTGCCCTGCGCCGCGTTCGCGGTTGCAGCGATCTGCGAACGCGCGTCAAAAAAGTGGAACACCGAGCCGTCGTACGCGCTCGTCGCGCGCTGGAGCGCTTCAACGAGCTTCTGGTCGGCTTCAGCGACGTAGCCGCTCAGCCCGGCGCACGGCTGCGCGCAGCGGCACACGAGCGCGCCCGTGTGCGGGTGGCGCCACACGACGGCCGGGATGCGGCTCGCGCTGCGGTACGCACTCAGCTCGCGCAGATCGTACTCGTCGAGCACGGACGGAATCACAAACGTGTCGGGGTACGACGGGAACAGCGCATAGTCCGAGTTGTCGTACAGCCGCATCCAGCTCTCTTCGTTCAGCAGGTCGAGGCGTCGGTAGTCGGCTTCCGGATCGTAGAACCGTTCAGTACGCGCTGCTGCTAATGCTGCTGACGCGACGCCGTCACGCCGCAGCAATGCGTCGTAGTGCACGTGCGCAAACACGTAGTGCGCTGCGTACAAGTCCCAGATGTTGCTCAGGAACCGGTAGCACGTCGCTTCGTCGCTAAACGCAATGCTCGCGCGCAGCAGGTTCTTGCAGTCGATGTTTGCAACGTGCGGCGCCGTCGTCGAGCTCTCAAGCGACAGGATCGACGCGAGCGGGATCTCGATCGCGTCGCGCGTGCTCTGCGCGAGCCAGATGACCCGAAAGTTCGTGAGCACGAGCGCGCCGTCGATGCTAAAGTGCGGCGCGGTGCCGAGCATCATCTCACCGACGAGGTTCGTGACCTGTCCGACGCCCCTGAACGCGCCTTTCACAGTGTGCGTCCCGAGCCCGAGCATGCCCATGCCGAGACCCTTGGCAAAGCCAAAGACACCGCCGCTCGCACCGCCTTCGTACGTCTGGTTCACGAGACCGGTTGCGCCTTTGAGGAACGCACTCCCGACGCTCGTCGACGCGCGAAAGAGCCCGCGGCCGATCGACCGCGTCGGGTGCGTCGAGTCGCGCGTAAAGCAGTTCGCAGTCTGCACTTTGTGGCCAGCCGCACCGAGCGACGCGTACGACCGCGGCGGCCGCCGCGTTGTTACGACCGATCCGTCGTCGCCAAACTCGGTTAGCGACTCGCTCGACTCTTCCGACGACGACGACGACGCATACAGCGCGTCAGTACCACCTGCAGCGTCGCCTTCGCTGTCTTTGACGGTCTTGTAAAAGATAATGTACGCTGCGCTGTCGGCTGTCAAGTGCAGGACTTCGCCGGCGATCGGAAAGATCGAACCGACGAGCGGCTGCGACTCGTCGGCTGGCATACCAAAGCGGAGCGAGCGATTGTTGCTGCGCGCTTGGCTCTTGGCCGGGCTGTCAAAGTACGGACTCGAGGCGCCACTGCCGCGGTCACTCAGCGCGTGCACGTCAAAGCCAATGGCGCTGTTGCCATTACCCATGGACGAGTGGATGATCCGGTACGCGTCTTCCTCGTAGATCGGGTAGAACGTACCGATCGTCGTGCTGCTCGTGCTGTCAGTGCCGCCCATTGCGTGACCACCTGCACCGCTTGCGTCGGCGAGCGAAAAGTCGTCGTAGTCGCCGAGGTCCGAGAAGCTCCCGGACGTCTTGCGCGTCACGCTCTCGGGGCCAGTCACGGGCGTCCCGCCGATCGACGGCGTCGTGTCGGTCTCAAAGTCAAGCGAGATCGCGAGGTCAAAGCGGTTCTCTTCGCGTTCGTTGTCGTTGACGTCCTCACCAACGTCTGTGCCGTGTGCAGCGCTTCCTACAGTAGCAACAACGTCGCTATTGAGCGCCGTAGGCTGAGACGACTTGCTAGACGTGGCGCTGCTCGGTCGCTTTTTCGCGCTACTGCGGCGACTGCTCGTAGTACGTGGACAGACCTCGCTGCTCGAGCCATTGCTGCTCGACGATGTCGGCGACACGACTTCGTCTGCGAGTGACTGCGGTAGGCTGCTGCTGTATATCCGCAGCCCGCTGTTCAGGCTGTTGCTGTTGCGGCTGATACTGTTGTCGTTGTCGTGCTCGTCGTCATCGATGTCGTCGGCGCACACGACGTCGTCAAAGTCAAACTTGGGCACGAGCACGCCGCTGTTCGATCGCTCGTACAGTGCGGGCGGCGACTCGACTGCTGGGGCTGCAGCTGTGCTGCGCTGCATGACCATCGTCACTTTCGGCTCGATGTTCATAGGGAGCTTTGCTGTGAGAGACAGAGTGCGCGTGGGTGTATGTGCACGTGCGTCTGTGAATGCGGCTCGGGGAGTCGTGTATCAGGCTGTCTCCTCTGTGCAATCGCGCTCACTGTCTGCGAAGGACGGGATGTGTGCGCGTGTATACGAGCGGTTGTGAGCGATCCCCTCTGCGTGCGATCGCAGTCGAATGGCAGAGCACAGGCGCTGACGAGGATGACTGCCAGTGCTGCTTCTACAGGCAGACACTGTCGTCCAAGCGGTCACGCTCTCTCTCTCTCTTATGTGTGTGCTTGCTGCACGACGCGGGGCTGTGCGACTGGTACGCGCGGATCAAGCGAGTGGACGTCTCACGACGCTGCACTCCCTTCTCCACCGCGGCTGTGCTGCTGGTTCGTAGGTTCGTTCGACGTGTAGCTGCTGCTGCTTGTTTGCTCGTGAGTGCGCGAGTGCTTCGCTGTGGTGTTTCTTTCCGTCTCTGTGGCTGCTTTTGCTGCTGTGAGCGCCTCTGATAAAAATACTCAGCAGCGATAGCGACAAAATTCAGGGACGCGATGTTGCAAAACCACAGCCGCACGAGTTGGACAGTGAACATACATTCCGCCAGAGCTGATTATATGAGACAAGCTGGCAGCAGCGGGAA
>JAADXO010001100.1:0-10266 GCA_023337825.1 Globisporangium apiculatum
TCAGTGTCGGCAGTTCTGGCCACCACGTGATGAGGCAGCTACTGCGTGTTGCATCAGGTCGATAATCAGCTACGAGCAGACGCATGAATTCTGCGCTGTATGAGTTGTTGATTGATCTGTTGTATTCATCTGTTGTATTCATCTGTTGTATTCAACCAACGTTCCTTTCTCCAATACATTCCGGTTTGTATGGGTATCAAATATAGCAATACCCAAAATACATACACTGTACGAAGGTTTGACTGCGAATCCAGCATTTACGATCTGACTGAGAATCCAGCATTCAACTGAATACCACAGAACGGAGAGGTACTGAGTGCTGGTGCCTGTTGAACTGCTATTTCATTCTCCAACATGAATGAACGAGTGCACTTTTGTTGTAACTGGAAATGAGATTAGCAAATTTATATATCAATAATTAGTACCAACGATTTTTTGCCATAAGTATCCATTCAGTGACAGGTTACATTATTGATTTGAATTTGAATATTTGAATATCTATTTCATTTACCACCTGGATAATGAATGGTGACATTCAAAGCTGTCAGACCATTGATAGAAAACCATGACTCTTCTGTCCGACTTGTCTGGTCACGCAACGGAGCGCATCTCGGCTGTCGATCAACGGCTGCATCTCTACAATTTGTGCTGTACTATAAAATTGATATTTGAGGGTGGAATGATGGAACCAGAAATGTTTATATTCCTCATGAGTGAAAAGATGTAGTGACAGGATTTGAATGTTGGACCCGTAGAGATACATTCACGTTCGAACTGATCGCAAACTCTCACGATTTTAAAATATCCAGCAAGCACAGCGCGATCCAATACTCTCCCTTATCGACTTCTTTCTATTTTGACTGCAGTGCTGCGTGGTGCACGACTGCGATAGCGCTGACTGGGATGTGTCATTCCGCCACAAATCGTGTCAAATTTGGCTGCAAGTGGTTTGCTCAACCGTACGTTAAGACGGTATTCTAGCGGGGACACAGCCAGTAGTAGTCGACAGTCTCCTCGTCCATCGCTTCAATGCTGATGTCGCTAGCAAATTCGATATCGTTGTGCTTTCAACTCTTGTGCATACGCAGGTTTTGGTAAAGTCATAACAGCGTTTTGTGTATTTGGGATTGTCACCGCGAATTCCACGAGACACAAAATATGAGATTCTATTTTTTACCTTTGTAGCGCATAGAGTGAATACAGATTAAACAGTATTGTTAGTATGGTAAGCGCTACACTTGACCTAGTCGTATTCAAAAACGAATTGAGTCGCAAACACAAAAACGAATTGGCCTTGTCTTTAGCAACCCGCTTTAACAATACGCTCGCAACAAATGAAGTGGTCGTTCGACGAGCCAAGATATTACTGTTTAGATATATTGCAACGGGATATGTAACGAGTGTGATCGTTTTAGCCGACTTGCTTGTTTGTAGAAAGTCTCATTACTGTATCCAATGGATTCAAACGGATCGAGTGTATGTGATTCAACTATCGTATCAATGGTCGACAGAGACACGCTGATATAAATGCGATCCGTAATGAAAAAAGAACATGCACGACCAATTCGTTGTTGCACTCGACTGCATATTGACCTTGGTTCTTGTCGCTCTGATCGCTGTCTACCTTACACTTATAATCTCATCAATGACAGTAAAATGACAGTAAATGATGTAGAGTCAAGAGGTGATAATAGAGCCATAGGTCGCAGGTTCAGTAGATCCCCTGGCATGTGGTTGGCACATGGAGTTGTATCTTCTTATATGGTTGATATCTTGGACGAGAATCGGTTGCGATGCTTTAAACATCTCGAGTCGAGTCAGCTGCAAACTTTAGGTGTTTACACGCAATCGACGGCAGCAAGATGAAGTGTGTGCAATTTCGTCGCGTGGACAAGCGCATGATAACGGCCATTCCCATTTTTCAGTGCTAAGGCACTGCGGAATGCGGTCGAGGCTACCCAAACAGCAAATCTTTTGACGAGGCGTGATGTCTTACTGCTCGTTCGCGAAACAAGAACATATGTCTCGATAAATTAACGGCGGTAAAACACGATGGAATGTTAGTGTTTAGCACTCATAATCGCACCACCACACTTTTACCCAATTATTACTTGCATAACTGGGTTTAGGAACACCTCGAGCATTGACGATAAGCTGCTCATGCTACACGTAGGTCCAACTTATTGACCACGCCTGAATGAAGCCTCTATGCAGCCATGCAGTCGACATGGATGATCGTCATGGAGGTGCAGCTGCACGCCCATTGATGTTGGACGAAGCAACATCGTTTAAGCTTGTCCTATCGGCGTGAGCGACTGTAATCTGTCGGCTCCACAGCTGAAATGACAAGCACTCATCAACTGCTGTGCGAAGCGACTTAGAGTATCTGATTTCTGTCTTCGAGCAAGCGGACGATACGTAGAGCTGCGACAATATGATCTAAGTGATATATATGAGCCTAACCTCACTCGTGGCGCTGAAAAAGCTGACATTGATATCGTTGGCGCTGATGTTCGAATGCACGTTGTATGTTTTTAGACCACAAATATGGACTTTCGGAGCATATATCAGTGCTGTAAGCAGCGGACGGTTTTGGGTCCAGATTTCTTCAGCGTCCTTGTTTTGTCGAGCAGTATTTCGACCTGACGCAGTAAACTCGATATTCCGTTCGACAGGTTTTGTTGGATCGTGTGGCTGATGTCGTGTATATTTTGGTACTTCATAACCGTTTGAAAAGCGAGAATGACTGCGCTTGTACAATCACTCCTGCCGTCTCCTTTTGTGTCGTTGCTTTACGGTCTCAACGCTATTCGAATCACAGACGAGCAGGAGCAGGAGCAAGCACAACTTGCGAGAACGTCTACACCCAACGCTACACGCAGCGCCACCGACTGCTTCTCTCTGCGCACTCCATATCGACTGCAGTATTGCCGCATTTGCCAGCGCCAGCGCCAGTCGGTCTCGCTGCTTCTCGCGTCATACTTCATAGCACACGATGCCACACCTTGCTCGCCTCGCACTGCTGTTCGGTGCAGCTCTGCTTGCAGCACTGCAACCGCACTCTGTCACCGCAACGATCTCGATCGTCAGCGACCCAGCGACACCACTCCCTGATCCCTTCCCTACTTCTCGACCACACAAGAGTCGCGACGACGACTTTGATGTGTTTGGCGATGACGACGACGACGACGACAGCGACAGTGACGACTACAACGACATTCGTAGGCGCCAGACGTGGGAGCGGCTCTGGACCGTCGGGACGCACCCATCGGCATCTACGAGCGGCTCACAGGACGAGATCGACGAAGTCGTCGTGAACCTCCCTGGCCGCGTGTTTCTATCAACCTCATCGTCGTCGCCAGGACCGTCGTGGTTGGGGCCGATGCCATCACCTTCGGCCTCAGGACTCGCAAGCGTGCTCTTCACGGGCAGCTCGCGCAGTGTGCTCGATACGTTTGAAGTCGTCTCGACTGCCGCCAACACGATTGAGATCCGGCAGCGTGCAGGCGTTGTCGCCAAGGACGTTCACGGCTTTATGCTCGTCGAAGTCCTGCTCACGCACGCGCACAAGCTCAAGCGCGTCTCGGCAAAGCAGTCGGCTGACGTCGTCGTCGACCCAAACGTGCTGATAGCCGACGCATCGAGCGAGTCTCTCAGCGTCTACGTCGAAGGCAGCGGCAGCGTGTATATCCACGACACGCCAGCGCTGAACGTCGCGCGTGTCGACCTCGTCGTCAAAGGCAGCGGCGACATTGAGCTCGCGACGACGCAGCTTGAAGCCAAGGAGCTCAGTATGACGATCGCCGGCTCGGGTGCGATCCGGCTGTTTGCAAACACAGTGCAGACGCACGAAGCAGCGATCGCAGTCGGCGGCTCGGGCGACGTGTACGTCAACTCGTACAACCTCCACGTCGAGTCGCTTGCGGTTGCAATCGCAGGGAGTGGCGACGTGTCGGTGTACCCAATCGGCACGTGCGTGGACGAGGCCGTCGTGATTGCTGGCTCCGGCGACGCGTACTTGGGGTCCGTTGCGTGTCGCACCGCCGACGTCAAGATCGGCGGCAGTGGCGACGCGATCGTCCAGGCATCGCAGTCGATCGTTGGCGGCGTCGTCGGTAGTGGCGACGTCCACTACGTCGGCACTGTGCCGCAGTCAATCGCACCCAAGAAGACGTTCTTTAGCTCCAAGAGCGGCAAGAACGCCAAGCCGATGGCAACGCCTGCGAGCCACAACAAGTACGACGAAGTACAAATGCACGACCTGCCGCCGCGCGTGCCGGTGCGATTGTCGGTCGCATTCGTGACGTTCAGCGATCGGTCGGTGCTCGTGCCGCTCGTCGCGCTTGCTGTGCTTGCTGCGTGGTTCATCCGCCGCGAAGTCAAGAAGCAGAACGCGCCGAGCGCACAGGAGCTGCAGCCGCTCACGGCGCCGCAGCACCAAGTGTTTGTGTAGCTGCCCGTCGAGTGTGTTGCAGGCAGAGGACGCGACGTTGAACACTAGGGCTGACAACCCGGCAGAGCGTCAGTCTGGCTGTATGGAAGCGTCCTCCATCTGTCCATTTGTACGTATCTTCAGGTCGTTACTGGCGGAGTGGTCCGCTGATAGACGCTACAGACAGGCACGACTGGTGCTTTAGACGCACAATGCTAACAGGAGACGGTTCGTACTTAGCGGATGACTCGCATTCCAGTCACTTGTGCACTTGCGCATCACGATACAGAGGCTGCAGCCGCAGCCGCACTAGCAGTCGCACACGACGCAGCGTTGCTTGTCGACGACGCATTGCTGCTGCCTCGTCGGAGCGTTGCAATGTCGACGCCCTTCGCACGCGCTTTTGCTGCGAGCAGCCGCAGGAACGCTGCTTGCTTTGGGTTTGCGCGCACGCTCGCGAGGCTCCACGGCTGAGTCGCTGCTGCTGCTGGCGCCAGCTGCGGTCGTGATCCGCTGGACCCATCGCTCGCGGCTGCGATCTGCTTGGCCGCCGCTTGCGATAACTTGACGTGCCGATTGAACGCTGCGCTGTGCTCGGGGAACCGCTCGACGAACGCGCCGACGTCGTGCCCAAACAGGTTGAAGCCTACGACGACGCGCTTGACGGCCGGCAGCGCACTATCCGCGTCACTGGCAGTCTCAGCACTCGTACTTAACCGGCCACAGCCAGTCAAGTGCGCGCGGGCTGCTGCGACACTCGCAGCAGTTGGGAGCGCCCGTACGCGGCTGCTAAAGTGCGGGAGCTCGCCGTCGCAGACGATGCCGCGTCGGTGCAGATACGGCACGCGCGTCCAGCCGGTATCGATACTACTTGCGGCTTCGAGTGCGTCCGTCGAGTGGGGCGACGCGAGCAGCCGCGTCTTGTAGCCAACGCGCTTGTAGTGGTCGAGGCCGTCGCGATGCGCAAAGAACGCGCCGCCCTCGAGCACTGGCAGTTCAGCCGAAGCGTCAGCGCTGTTGTACTGGACGGTCACGTCGCGGTCACGCAGGGGGCTCACGTGGAGCGTCGCACCGTAGAGTGGCGGGACGATCACGTTTGTCTCGAAACGCACGAGCTCGGCGTAGTCGAGATGATACGACGTCTCGTCGTCGCAGTCGGACGCAATGACCCAAACGGCAACGCCGTGCGTCGCAGCCCAGTCAGCTGCTGAGATGACGCTCTTGTCGGCTGTTGTAGCCGTTGGCGACTGTGGACGCGACGCGCAGTCGACGAGCAGCTCCTGCACGGCGCGTCTTGCGAGTGTCCTGCGGTCGTCCTCGGTCTCGACGGCGCTATTGTTGGTAGCATCAGAACAGCGCGCTGCGTTGTCTACATTGCTGCTAGTAGCGAGTGACCCGCTGTCATTGCAGCTGACGCCAACGTGGCTCAGATCGAGCTCTGCGGTCGGGACGTACACGCCCCAGACCTTGGTGCGCACTGCGCTCGCGTAGAGCGCGTCGGCGGTCGCACAGCTCACGGCATCGTCAAAGACGCACATCACGCTTGGTGACGACCGCTGCTGGTCACGAATGATCTTGCACGGCTTGCCACTGCAGCCAGACGGCGTGAAGCCGTCGTCCCATGGCACCATCGTGATGTGTCTTGGCGGCACTGCGTCCGCGACGATGTCGATGTTGTTACTGCTGCTATTCACTGCGCTGTCTACAAGTGTAGACGCAGAGCTGCTGCTTGGGCAACTGCTGGTGCTAGTGCTAGCATCACGCAGCGTATCGTGGTGCACGAGCCATCGCGGTAACAGGTCATGCGCTGCTGTGGTCGCCATGCTCCCGACGTCGAATCTTGGTGAATTGGATCGAACACGCCTCTTCCTGCATCCCACAAGTGGAGCGTTCTTACACAGCGATGCGTGATATGCCTTTACAATAGCAGGAGCATTAGTTGCTTCAATACAACTGTTGATAAGCCAAAAAATAGAGTTCATCAGCAGATATATAATACATCCAGTATATATTTTACTTACATTTCGATTCATTCCACACGTTTATCTATATTGAACGAAAAATAGATCAATATCTGACTCAATGTGCAGAAGTACGGTACTTGCAGTCGCTGCCATTTCTCTACAATTACATTTCGTTAACATTCAAGAATCATAGCACAAATGCTAACCTCACAAACGAGTCGAACGAACGTTGCTCGTCAGATCATGCCTATCGGTATTGTTATCGATCACGAATGCACAAAGAACGATGTGTGTCGGCCACGTTGGATGTTTGGCTCATGGAAAGCTCAAGAAGCAAAAGGCCTTCGTGCTGAACGCACAACTCGACAATGCTTGTTGTACTTCTTGTACATTCGAATCCAGTCTTCAGTTGCTTCTGGTGTGCTTGCTGGGTCATCCTAGAGCTTCTCGTGTTGCAATTGCCGCTCCCTTCTGCAATGTTTGCGAGAATCGGCGGTCGGACTGCAGCACAGGCTGCTCAAATGCGCGCAATGATCGGATGACCGCTGCTCCTTGTCTGGACGGATCACGCACAATCCAGGTTGGTTCGAGACGCGAACCGGTGTGTGCGGATCCACTGAGACATGTGCATCCTGACCTCACAAATGGCTACAGCAGCAACGACTTCAATAGCATTACAGATGACTCTTCACACAGACTAACAGCATGATCTGACCTCATCCATTTGCACGATCGACACATGCGCGATCGTTGCTGTGCTCTCTGTGAGCGCAAGATCACAAGCACCGAGTATCGGATGGTCTCTATCGAAGGTGTGACTGTGTGAGAGCAACGACTGTGTATTTTGTGCGCTCTGCGAGTGCCTCGAAGCGTGGATAACGGCTCGAGCACTGTCTCCGAGCAGACAGACAAACGTCAAGATGACCGTGCGCGAATCATATCACGATGGCACAAGGCGTTGGCCGTCTCACTGTTGCATTACACGTGACACAAAGCATGCTTCGATCGCTGGTCTCGTGCGTCGCTTTCGAGTCAAGCACGACATCGGATTGTTTCAGATCAAACGTGTGACGATGCCGCAGTTGCTGCCTTGGTAGATCAAACGTTGTTATCATTGCCGTTTGTGGCACCCAACACGTTTCAACACAGATCTGTGCGATGATATGCAAGTGCAGTCCGACAACGGACTGAACTGTGAGCGTTCATGATGGCACACAAGCGCAAACGCCGCCTGTGTTGTTCTTGTTCTTGTGTTTGTTGCTGGCTTTGTTGTGTGCGAATGGAGCAGATGACGAGCGCACATGCTGGATGCGATCGCAAGCAAGCAAACAAACAGCAGCAGCAAACGTTCATCAATCTCCAGCGGCGTATACGATCGTCAGCGATCGCGACGCTGTGAAAGACGGAATGGAGGCAGTCGGCGCATTGGGGTGCTCGTCCAGCTCATACATCGATCGATGCTTATGGCTTCTGTGTGGTCAGTTGGTTTGGTTTGTAGCGCGAGTGTACGAGGCGGCGGCGTCAAAGATGCGCGGCAAAGATGCGCGGCAATGATGTTGGGATGCGACGGTTGCGGCGCCTTGCGTCACCAAACGTGGAGCTACAATCTATCAAAGTCAAAGAACATGGATCTAGTGCACAACATGGACGACGAATCTGTGTATTTAGGATGGCAGACACAAATTACGAGCACATAGCCTAGCTTCCACTCTGTCCTTTCATTACCAGAGTTTTGGTCTTCGTTGATTGTCTGCATCATGGATCTGCTCGCTATTAGAGATACTGGGAAAGCTAGACGAGCAGCGTCACGCCTGCACTGATGCTTGTTGTCTCGGTGGCGACGAGTCTGTTGTACGTTGTGTGATGCGAACAGCAAGAGACAACAAGGCGTGTATACAGACCCTATTGTCAATGTGCAGACGCATGATCGACACAACACTACCGAGCAGTGCGATCAACTCATTTATACCGCCAAACGATGTCAACGTGATCTGCAAACGCTTCATACTTGGGAGTAAATTTGCCAATGACGAAACGAGATCTTGACAAGACAAAGACTTCACTGCAACAAACAGGGATATAATAGTATGCGCCACACCAAGCGAAGCGACATATGTCCATGCTACAAGAGAAGTCCTTGTCGCTAGATTTGTATATCCATTCGAACCGACATTCGTACATTTGCTTTGATGGCACGCGGTTGCAATTGCATGCCAGTTCTGCAAAGAGTCGCGCTGCGTGTCTTTTGCGCGCACGCACGCACGCAAGCGCACGATTTGGTTGGGCGAGAGAGTCGAGTCGCCAGTTCCTTGGTGTTTTTTGTGGGAGCGTGTCCAAGCGTGCAGGGAGGTTAGCTGTGAATAGCGCCTTGTAGTCGCTGTTGCCCGACCGTCCGACCGACAAATTTGTCGTTTCAAATCGAGTTTGTATGTCACTCGTGCATCAGCACCGACCGACGCGTTGTATGCCTCGAGCATTGCCAGCATACGGACAGCAGCGAGTCGATGAGATGGTTCCTCTTTTTCTGCGGGATCGCTGGGTTGCCGCCATCGCCACTTTCTGCTGCACAAAGCAAAAACAAACAGCAGCAACAACAACAGCACCACGAGCACAACAAAAAGCAACACAAAGCAACACAAAGCAAACAGCAACGAACACAGCAGAACGCAGCACCAACACGGCCATCTTCGCAGCACCACCACCACCATCAACAACACACACACAGACGCTACTAGTACAAGGCACAGCACACTCGTTCACGACGGCAACAGCAGCGACAATCACAAACACAACTGCTCGTCTATCCCCTCGCACACTCGACGCTCAGCCGCCTCAAACCCTCCACAGCCAATGCTCTACGACCAACGCCGCAAGCGCGGACGCTTCCCGCTCACAGCAGCAGCGCGCGCACCGCCGACTGTTCACCGCACAAACCCGTCAGCAGCAGCAGCAACAACTGTTGCAACGCCACCACTAACGTACATACCGACTGGCCGCTCGGCGCAATCGCGCATTCTCGCTGCACTGCCGCGCTTCTCGGACGCACAGCGACCGCCGCACTACCCGCGCGAGCAGCAGCTGCTCTGGACGCGTCGCAGTGCTACAGCTGATACAGACACACAGCCTGTAGCGCCGAGTGAGCGCATTGACGTGCGCAAACTCATTCGCCACGCGCACCGCACGCACAAACTGCTGCTCGATCGCCTCACGGTCGTGCACTTAAGGCGGCGCTACCGCTGCGAGCTCGTCGACGAGATCGCGCGCCTCAAGCGTGTGCTATCGGAGCTGCAGGCACAAATCGATGCGACGACGCGCAACGTCGCGACGATGGACCGCCTCGTGCAGCACTTGCAGCGCGTCACGAGCGTCTTTGAGAATGGCGCAGCAGCAGCAGCTCAACGCATGGACGACAGCGACGCAGTTGTTGTCGATACGGACGCTGGTACTGGTTCTGGCGATGACGACGCTGGTCATCGAGTCGACTGGTCCGGACAGTCGCGATGATGCGAGCGACGTGACGGCTATCGAGCCAATTACAGACGAAGGCGACGGCGACGTGCAGCGCAGCAGTGGCGATGTCGTTGCTGGTGCGTCGCTCGAGTCCCCACTGCCAGTACTGCTACTAGCGTTGCTTCCAGCAGCAACAGCAGTAGCGAGCGCGACGACGTGCACGGATAGTGATGACGCTGCTGCTGTTGGTCCATAAGGAGAGGCATACAATCTCCTTCGATCTCTCTTCTCTCTCTCTCTGAATGTGTTGTGCGTTGTGTGTTGGGGCGCGCAGTGGAACGCGATGTGTCAATCAGTTCGTGTGTGTGTGTTAGTCGTACGTAGTAAGCACTGGATCGATCGCTAGCGACCGAAGGCGCA
>JAADXO010001101.1:0-10263 GCA_023337825.1 Globisporangium apiculatum
AATCGTACAGAGTACACCAAGTATACAAAATACACTATCAATCGTACTCGATGGACGCATCTGACTTGTATTTGATTTACGCACACCCTCGGATGTCTTTCATCTCGTTGTTGTCGTGGTCGGAGCTTGATCTGCATGCTGCTGATGCATGGTGCTGCGAATGACTACAATGGTGCATTGTTCCGTGTCGATCGCTCCGTCGACGTCAGTCCTCTGACATGTAGGCACAACAGACACATGGTCACCTTCGCACGATATCCGACATTTACAAGATGCTTGACAATTACGAGATAGTAATACTCATGTATATATTGTACATTAATTATACATATATACATTTTATGGAGCACAAATAGCTATACATTTAACGACTATCTTATGAATCTTTTCCTGTCCAATTTCGTGCGGCCAATCCACAACAAGCAAAATCGAGCAGCAAGACAAGCATGGGCAAGTCATGTCGCGACATGGCAGAGGCGCTGCGCGACTGCATGACCGAGGAAGAGTGCATGAGCGACGGCACGCGCACACTCAAGCAGTGCCTCAAACTACGCGAGTACGCGCACGAGTGCAGGGTGCGTCCATCCAGTCTCGCACTGCTGCATATGCTGCTGTTGTCGGCATTGCAATGCATGCTGCTGCGTGATCATGAACGTTCTTTACTGATCGCATCTCTGTGCGTACACACATGTGCGTGTTGCATTCACATCTGCACCGCCACTGTCCACCACGACAGGGCTACCGCCAGGCGTACTTTGAGTGCAAACGTGGACAGCTCGACATGCGCACGCGCATTCGCGGTCCCAAAGGCGGCAACTCCAAGCCCGAGCCTGTCGTGCGCAAGAGCAGCGACGAGCAGTAGACCGCGCCACGCGCCTCTTACAACGAACAACACACAAAGCAACCGAACCAACGCGAACACACGAACGCACACACCACTCGTTCGTACACGTCTCTTCCCATAGCAAACTCTCGTTGTTGATGCATCGACCACCACACGCTGCTGCTGTGCTTGGAGCTGGTAGTACTACGTAGTCGATGCAATGCGACACAGCTACGACTGCCGACAGCGCAACCGAGCGAGACGAACGAGTTGCGGTGGGAGACTCGCAACAAGTGCCGACAGACACTGCGCGACTACTGCCGCGTCGCTCTCGAACAATGCGTGCTGCAGCAGCTGCCGCAACAGCCAGCGCGTCGATGCGCTCGTTTCGACTGCGAGCTGCTCGTTGAGGCGCGCGACAACGTCGATCAGAATGAGCGGCTGCAGTGCGTCAGTCAGTTCCATCACAGCAGCCGCCAGGATAAAACATCGCGCAACGTCCGCGTCACTGTCGCTAGGCAGCGCCACGAGCGCAACGAGCGCGCGCATCGCCATGTGCAGTCCAGCGACCGACTCGTGTTGTAGTGCGTCAGCAGACGCTGCTGCTGCCTGCAATGCCAATGCACGCACAACGGCGCTGAACGCCACGAGCACGTGCGGCAGCAGCGTCGCTGGCGCGTCTTCGAGGTCGCGCGCGAGTTCGAGTAGCACAACGCGCTGGTGCGCGAGCGGCAGCGCAGCAAACGCTGCACTACAGTCGAGTTGTTGTTGCTGCTGCTGATGCTGCTGTTGCAATTGTTGCTGCTGTTGTTGTTGTTGCGCATATGAGGGCGATGGCGCTGCAAGTAGTGACGCAAACGTCACGGCCACGTACGCTGCGTTCGCATCGCAGGCGCGACGCAGTTGGTCGGCAGTAGCGACGAGCCGCGTGCGCTTCTGTGTGCTTCGCTCGTTCCAGTGGCGATCGCGCACGAGTTGCTGCACAAACGCATGAGCGTCACCGAGTGCGTCGTTGCGCTCAAAGACCTGCAGTGCCGCGCAGTGGCGCAGCAGTGCGTCAAAGAGCGTCGGTGCAAGCAGTTTGCCCCAGCGCAAGCGCACGGCGACGCTGTTTGTGAGCGCCAGTGGCTGCAAAGAGCTCCGTTGTTGTTGTTGTTGTCGTTGTTGTTGCTGCTGCTGTACTGACGCGGTTTGCTGCAGCTGCGCGTCGCACTGTGCGAGTGCGAGTGCATGCAGCTTGGTGGCGCAAAGCAGCGAGAATGGCGCGAGCGCGTGCGCGTTTGCAATGTACATGTCTAGGAGCTCATCGACGCTGCAGACGAGCGCGTCTGTTGTTATTTTCATTGCTGTTGCTGCTGTTGTTGTTGTTTTGTCGAGCTTGTCGGCATTGCTGTTGCTGGCATGTTTGTCGTCTATTGAGACAGACTCGAACGGCATGAGCTCGTGCAGCAAGCGCAGGAGCGTCTGCCGCAACGCTGGCTCGTCCTCTGTGAGCAGTGCAGCGCTCAGCGCACTCTGCCAGAGCAACGCGGCGCTGCTGCTCGTGCGCACATCGTCGTGTCGATCCCAGTCGTTGCTGTCGTCGGCGTTAGTGCTCGCGTGACTAGTGGCGATAGAGTGTGATGCGCGAGTGCCGCTGGCTGTGGCGACAACACCGCTAGCAGCAAGCCACTGGAGCAACCATGCTCGGAACGGCAGTGGCAAGCCGCGTCGCTGCAGCCATGCGCGCAGCAGCCGATCGAACAACGCGGCGTGCTGATGTCTACAGTAGCTGAACAGCGCTTCGACTCGCAGCGACACATCATGAAAGTCGGGCAAGTGCGGCACGATCGCGTCGATCGCGTGGAGCAGTGGCGGCAATTGGATCGCGTCAGCTGCTGGTGATGCGGAAGCTAGTGGGTTTGCTGCTGCAATGACTGACGATTGCAGAACCGCTGGCTGCTGCTGCTGTGTATCCGCATCATCAATCAGGTGTTCTTCTAGTAGCGCATCGCGCCACTGCGTGTGTGTGAGCAGATGCGCTTGTGCGTCGCCGAGCAGCAGCAGCCGCAACAGCGCTGACTGCTGCTGCTGTTGTTGTTGGTCGATCCGAGTCATGATCGTTTTTGCTCCCAAAATGAGAGGCGCAATGCCCATCAAACAATTCACGATGAATAGTGAAACCAAGCTGCTGATCACAACTTTGTAGTGCGCGATGTCCACTCCTCTTTCATTCTCTAACGTGTTTGCTGACAACCATCTCATCCTCCAGCGCTCGACGCGCAACACGCCACATGTAAGCAGCACACCATTCGCCTCGCGACCTACTCGCGTCAGTGCATCGCCTGATTCATCTCGATATACGCATGTACATCTTGCTATGATGGCTGTTTCCCAGCTCATTGTGCTTTGTTGCTGCCTTGTTCCTGACGCATTCGTTTGACGGACAACTTTGCGATCCTCTCGGCATACTCGCTGCCAACAATGTCCGAGTCTATGTCGGATTTGTGGTTGTTGCATACTAGTCGCGCCGCTAACAATGTCGAAGTCTCAGTTTGGTATTGTGGAGTCACACATCTCAATGTCCAGTCGCCTTTGATGTCAAGGTTCACAGTCGGAGTGGTTGGTGCACGATCGCAGACACTTGGTTTTACCGCGTCCAAGTCGAAACACTGGGTTGCGATGTACTGGTAGCCTTGAGTCAGCATACCCTACGTCCATACAATCAAGTCAGTGACTACAAGGAGATAGATAGAGCTTCCGCAGCAAAGATCGGCGTCGCAAAGGTGGCGAGTGGAGTGGAAACCAGCGATGTCAGAGCAGCCGATCAAGACAAAAGTGAATGGGGCTGGTGTATTCACATGCACGTATGGAAATATGCACCGAGGAGCTGCAGCTACTGTCCTCTGTCTCATTCTCTCTTCATCTCTTCCTCGCTTGGCGTCGCTGCTTGGCACCTAGTCGACGACCAACCGTTTCTGGTTTTCATCGCTCTGGTCACACGGGATGAGGGTCGTCTTGCTTCCTGTGGCAATCACGCACAAGGAAGTGGATGTCGGGTCTCGGGAGTCAGCGATGGTGAAGAGCGTTTGCAGTTCCGAGTCGTACATAAACTTCTGGTTGGCTGCGCTGGTCACAATCACTGGTCACTAGGACTCCGTGACCGACGCTTAGACATTCGGTCGAGTTAAACACCGATTCGATCTGGTTGTCCTGACACTGTACTTGAGCGATACATGCTGACTCTCCGCGTCGCATGTAGCAAAGCGGTTTGGCAGAAGAAGGCAACGGTACATGACGGACGACTGAAGCATGAACGGAGATCCGTCTCGGAGAGCAAGAGGGAGAACCGGAGCCGGTGGTGCAGCTGGAGCCACCACCAGCTCGAAGGTCTGGTGGTTAAAGTTCGCGCTACACTGTTTCAGTCGGAGCTGCGTTGCACCACAAGTGACGCACTCGTCACCTTGATTTGCCGAGTGGATCTGCATGGCCTCGCTGGCGTACTCGAAGTCCTGGTTATGGTTTTGGTCGTCGCACGTCTCGAGCTTGAGGCCGTTGCTGTCGACAACGCACATTGTTGGGTCGTCGGACGAACTCAGGCGCTTCGGTGCTGCGTCCAGCTTGAAGAATTGGGGTGGAGCGTTCGAGTCGCACGACCCGGTGCCGTACACCAAATTGCCGGAGATGTCGACATCGACGCACGTGGAGTTCGTAGCGACATTGCGCAGCTGGAATTTGGCGCCTGCAGCCACTGCGTCGAGAAGCATTTGCTTCTTGGCGAGCTCATCGACTACGTACACGACGCTGAAATGCTGGTCGGTACTCCCAGAGTCACACGTCGCCGCGGAGAGCATCGTCTCATCAGGAAGTACGCCGTCGGTCAGGCACTTGTCCGTGCCTTCGACTTTGAACACCTGCGTCGCTTCGTCGTACGTGATTTCTTGATCATGGGCGGCCCCTACACAGTCTTGAAGCGACACGTTGTCGCCTACCGTCACGCACAGGTCCTGGTTGGTCTTGACGCTGATCTTCGACGTTGCGTCGTCGTACACGAGCACCTGCCCCACTCGTTTCGGGTTGCACAGTCGCATGGCAAAGGTGGCACCAGTTCCACTTTCAGCACCTGTGTCTATTCGATCTCCATCCGTTTCGAGTCATGGCGCTTGCGTTTGCGTCTTATCGAAGCAATACTCAGCCGAACCTGAACGCTGCGACGACCCTCGCATCAGTCGTCTTGCGTGCCACATGCAAGTACGCCAGAACACGAGCGCTGGTGACAACTGAGTCAAAGCGACACCATACACGAGCTGGAATGATATCGAGCTGCTTTTGACGAATTTGGTTCTTTTTCGCGATGTCCTCCGATTGCCCAAAAGTGCTTTTCGACAAACGAATCGTAAAATCGACAAAACGATGCTTAATACCCGATATGCGCTCCTAACTTGGCGAAATACAACATTCTAGCTTAAATATAGTGTTTCCACCATTTGTGGCTCGTGGCTCGTGCAGCCACACGACACACATTCGAGTGACGACCACAAGCGAGCAAGGTGCGAATGATGCGACTTGGACGAGTTGCGCTCGATGTGTGCACTGTGCGCGCTTAACGCCCTCGATACCTGCACCTGTGTAGCGAGACAGCGACGTGCTCACACTATGCTTCTGCTTGCTGGCGTTTGTGTGCATGCCTGACCAAGCAGCAACGAGGAGGCACGAGAGAGGATGCACCGCCTGCACGTGCACACTGCGAGTCGTCTTGGCAGCACTGCTGCTGCAGCGATCGCGCGCCGCAGCTTTGCGAGCGCCAAGAAAGCAGCCGCCGCTGAGAACAACTTGATGGAGAAGCTCGTCGCGCTGTGTCGCCACCGCGGCTTTGTCTTCCCAGGCTCGGACATCTACGGCGGCCTCGCAAACAGCTTTGACTACGGCCCACTCGGTGCGTTGTGTCTTGTACCATGTGTCTACTAGCCCATACAGTAGCCTCTCATCTACACTGCTGTTGCACTATTCGACACTACAGGCACGCAGATGAAGAAGAACATCCAGGACCGCTGGTGGTACGAGTTTGTCCAGAAGCGGCCGAACTGCGTCGGTCTCGACTCGGCCGTGCTCATGAACTCGGCCGTGTGGACTGCGTCCGGCCACGTCTCGAATTTCACCGACCCGATGACTGTGTGTACGCAGTGCAACGCGCGCGTGCGCGTCGACCAACTGCTCGAAGCTGCGGTCTCACCTGCTGAAGCCGACACTATTCCTACACTATCGCTTGCCGAGATGGACGCGATGCTCGTCAGTCACAGTATCGCATGTCCGAATTGCGGCGCAGTGCACGCGTTCCAGCCCGCCAAGTCGTTCAACCTGCTCTTTCGGACGAACATGGGTGCAACCGACGAGACGTGCGAGTGGATTTACTTGCGCCCCGAGACGGCGCAAGGCGCGTACATCAACTTTGCTGCCGTCCAGAGCACGATGCGCAAGAAGCTGCCGTTCGGTGTCGGCCAAGTCGGCAAGAGCTTCCGGAACGAGATCTCGCCTGGGCACTTTCTCTTTCGCACGCGCGAGTTTGAGCAGCTCGAGCTCCAGTTCTTTACGCACCCGAGCGACTCGGACGCGCAGTTTGACTATTGGGTCGATGAGTGCTGGTCGTTCCTCCTCAAGTACGGGTTAAAACCGTCGAGTCTGAAGCGTCATGCGCATGCACCCGAGGAGCTCGCGCACTATGCGCGCGCAACGACCGACATCCAGTTCCACTACCCGTTTGGCTGGAGCGAGCTCTGGGGCATTGCGAACCGCACGGACTACGACCTGCGCAAGCACATGGACGCGAGCGGCAAGAGCCTGCTGTACCGCGACGCAGTGACGAACGACGAGTTCTTGCCGCACGTCGTCGAGCCTGCGCTCGGTGCTGGTCGCGTCATGCTCGCGATGCTGCTCGATGCGTACGACGAAGAGGAAGTGCTTGGCCGCAAGCGCACGGTGCTACGGCTCCATCCGGACATTGCGCCGTATCGGTTTGCGGTGTTGCCACTCGTGAAGAAAGCGCCGCTCTTGGATGTTGCGCAGCAGCTCTTTACGGACCTCTCGCTCGGCGCGAGCGTCGACTTTGACGTTGCGGGCAGCATCGGCCGGCGCTACCGACGCCAAGACGAGATTGGCACGCCAATGTGCCTCACAATCGACTTTGAGACGCTTGACGACCAGTGCGTGACCGTGCGCGACCGCGACACGATGGAGCAGAAGCGCGTGCCGATCGCACACGTGCTGCAGGGCGTCGCACCCTCGCGACCGAGCTTTAGCTCGTTCTAGATTGGTCATAGAGAACGCCATCGTACGGTGGTGGCCTCGTGTGCTTGAGCGCAACCGCACACCACCCACACGTCCATAGACAGCTCGACTGGCCGAGATGCATAGACCATCATCACTCGAGCATAGACAGACTGCGTATTGCTAGAGGGTAACAAAACGAGGCGACAGCGCTGCGGTCGTCATGTTCACTTTGATATCCATGCATTCGCTTGCTTGCTTGCTTGTGGGGAGCTCAAGTGTGCATGGATAATAGGCTATGAGTGTAGGTCATATGGCTCGATGCGCAAAAGTAGCGACTGCAAACGATGGCGAGCACTCCACACACTCGCAACCGCCATCCAGTCAGACAGCTCAAAGCTGCTCACATCACGTTAGAGCTCTTCGTGCTTAGTTGATGCGTCGGATGGCGCGTCACCCGCTCCCGCTTTCGCGGCCGAGAGGTCGAGGTCGACGTTATTGTTCTGGATCGCGATCGGCACGAACGTGATCGAACCCGCGAGGATCTTGTCGAGGAACTGCGCAATCGCATGCTCGTCACTCGCACCGTCGAGCACTAGACGATAGACAGTCGATCAATCGTAAGTCAGTGAGTGATGGTCAGTCACTTTCGACATTCCACAACCGACTGAGCGCCGTCTACATACTCGAGTACTTGACTTTTCGGCCAGGCTTGAGCACGATCACGTCGCTCTTGCGCGCACCGAGGAAGCTCGTGAGCGACTGGAAGATCACGGCGTCGTGGTCGCTCGCGAGGAACCGAAACGGGTCGCGCCTGTACGTCTTCGCCAACGCTTTGAGCGTTTCGTCATGACCATCACTCGCTGCCGTCGCTCGCGCAACGATCACGCACATCTTGCCGCTCTTCTTGAGACACTCGCGCATGCTGCGGTCGTCGAGCTGTGCGACGTGTGCGCGCGGCTTCTTCTTTGCGACTTCTGGCGCTGGGAACAACGGGACGTTTGCGAGCTGTTCGACGGCCGCGCTGTCGAGTGCAAGTGACGTTGCAATAAATTGTATTGCGGTCTCCTCGTTCAGTTGCGCGACATCGGCGACCGAAAACTTGGCGCCACCGGCCGTGACAAACACGACAGTCGGCAGCTTGGCAGCTGTATACCACAAGATTGGCATCGACGCAACAGACAGCCGACAGTGTTAGGTCGCGTAGCTCCCATTATTGCTTGCTGGCGGACAATACGAGTCGATCGCACCGTCGATGCCAAAGTGCTTGGCGACTTTCGCGTCGCTGCCGGGTACAAAGCCGATCTGCACGGTCGGCTTCTTCTTCTTCTTGCCCTTTCTGAACTGCTCGGCCACGTTGCTGAGCCACGTTGGCGGCTGAGTATGGCAGGATGCAGGTGCAATACATTGTGCGCGCAACACCAATGACAATAACAATATCAATACCAATATTGTATCGTGCTCAGTCACCATTGCGCATACGCCCAGCACCGTTCGAGCGCCATACAATCGACACATTGCCACGCACGCACCTTGCCGCCAGCTTTGCGCTTGCTCTTCGTCGCGCTCGGGACGCGACCAAAGAAGATCGCAGTTGGCACTGTCGCGTGCTGCGTCACGAACGGCTGGACACTCGCAAACTCGAGCGTCGTGACGGCTGCAGAGCGCACGCCGAGCGCTTTCGCAGCGTCTGAACTCTTGACGTACTGCACGATCTCGCGCGTCGTGCGGCCGCCGCGGTAGTCACTCGGTGCGCTCTTCTTTGCGGCAAACTCTGTCGAGATGGACGACAATATATTGGTATGTATGGGCATGCGAGTGTGTGTATGAGAGGACCTAAAGGCTGATGGACTGGCGCACACGTACCTTTGAGCGTCGGGTAGCCCTGGATCTGGTACTTTTGCGCCAGTGCTGGGTGCGCCGTTGCGTCCACGGCACCGAGACGCGCCTGCAGTCACAGACAGGTGCAGATACGATCCAGCAGTGCAAGCAATGCGTGTATGAGAATGAATGACAGCAGTGCTGAAACAAGGACATCACGCGTGCGCTACGTACGTGCTTCTTGAGCTTCTTCGCGGCGGCTTTGTACTCGGGCTCGAGCTGCTTGCAGTGGCCGCACCTGCAGATACACGCACACGCACGCACCGATTCCAAGGCATTCAGTACGTATACTGTGCCGTGACGCACACAAGCAGCAGCACAGTACGCCCCATGCAAGAGCGCTACGTGAGACGCACCATGGCGCGTAGAACTCAACGAGCCAGTAGTCGTTGCTCTGGAGCACCTCTTTCTCAAAGTTCTTGTCTGTGAGGATCACAACGTCGTCCTTTGCGCTGTAGTCGGCATGCACGTCACCAAGCAGTAGCAACAGCGCGACCTGCAGCAGCAGCGCGAGCAACAGCATCGGACGCGCCATCCTCTATACTCTTCGCTCTTTTTGTTGTCAATTACAATGTTGTTGCATGTGCCACGTGTATCCAGTTTGCCGTCACTGTCAATAGCGAAACGAGCTACTGACAGTGATTCGGACTGTGTACGTAGTACAGGTCAGTAAATAGCTATCACTAATTTAGGAGTCGATATCAATTGTTGTGATCATAGAGAGGCAAACTCTCTCGTTTATTATTCATAGAGAGGTCGGCAGAAAGAACAGTGGATCTATTGCGCAATCGTATTGCGTATGCAATGCAATATGATGCCAGCCAATGCGATTTCACGGTTTAGTGCATCCGATTGCGTAGTGGATACGTGTACTTTCTGGTGGAACGTTCCGAAAAGTCGCTTTGTAAATGGTTGCATTCAACGAAGGCACATTTCGAAAGTCGTTTTTTGAACAACCAGGCACTTCTACATTCGCATTAAAAATAGAGACAATATAGGGAAATACAAAGTCAACTCATTTCACCGAATAGCGATTACACTTGATACTAGGAAGACCTTCGATACATTTCCTTATTGGGCAAACGCGAAAATGAAAAATGATACAACAGCGACAATAGTACAATACAGCAACAATACTACGACACGAAGCAAAGAGAATATCGACAGCGACTAGCACTGATTGCTACCCAGGACGCTCCGCACACGAGGCAAGCAAGCACAGCGAGCGAACGCAGCAGCAACGATCTCTGCGGTACAGGCCGCTCTGCTTACCGGTCACACCGACATCATCGCCATCGCTACATCGGCTGTTGCAT
>JAADXO010001102.1:0-10244 GCA_023337825.1 Globisporangium apiculatum
ACGACGTTTGGCGGCAAGAAGACGAGCTGGCAGTGGAAGAACCCGGGCCATCGTGCCGGCGGCGTGCTCACGTTCGTGCTCGGCGGCACGGCGTCGGTCTACGGCGTCTACAGCGGCACGTGGGGCGCTGCGCAGCTCGGCACCGACAAGCAGCTCGCAGTCGCTGTGCTCATTGCGGCTGCGTACGCGCTGCTGCTGATCAAGGCCGTGGTCGCAGGTAGCGCAAAGGTCCCACAGCAGAAGAAGCTGGTGTGAGGTGGATAGCACTACGTGCTGCTGCTGGTCGCACGCCCATCCAAGTTTGGATTGTTGCGCGATGCGCACGAGCATATTGTATGGCCGCTTTAGCGTCTCTCGCTACTTGCGAGGCTGTGTCATGTCTTGCTCTCTCACTTGATCACTTACGGGTGCTTGTGCGTGAGCTCCATGACTTGCCAGCACTGATCGTGCCAACTTGTAAGGCAGTGCGGACGCCACTGCGCGTCGGATCATCGCCGGATTCTCTGCTGCACACAGCAGCGCGTCTTGCTCCACGAGCAACTGTGCGTACAGCGAGCTGTTTCGGTCGGCACTGAGACTCGAGTTGTCTGCGACTGCCGCGTCTGCAGACACCGACACGTTGCTGAGAACGATCCAGCGCGGCACGTTCTGGAGGAGCTGCGCCGTGTCGTTCGCAACTGGAATGCTCAATCGTACGGTCGAGTTGGCGCCTGGGTGGCTTTGCCACGCGGTCGAGTTGGTGCGGTCGTTCGAGTGGCGTTGTCGCGCGATCGGGTCGTTTTGGTTGTGCGAGTGTGCGTGTGCGAGCCAAGGTAGTCTCGCTGCAACAACTACCATTGCTAGAAGCACGACCACCAGTGGGAGTGCACTACGGGCAACGGATCGGGTACCTCGCATCGCGATCATGTGGGGGCGTGGTCAGTGTCGAGAGTGCGGTCGCAGTCGCGTCTTGTCTGACTGCAGTTGGCGGATGTGGGCTGCGTCGAACGCGGCCAGTTGGCGAATGCGGCAAGTGAACACGATCAATCATTACCACAAGATCTGTTTTGCTGCTGCTTGGATGAGGATTGCTTGCTTGCTTGACACGAGCTCGGAGTGAGCGCCAACCTGCTGTACGCACAGCACACATGCGCCACTTGCCAAGTCGCAATGGCGTGCCTGCGTGAACTGAACGATGTCGTCGCGAGCCTCGATTTGAGTGTTGCTGGAGTACGTGTTCGGAGTACGTGGCAGTTGTGGGTTGATTATATTGTACATACCGATTTCGCTCGATAGTTTCGAATCCTTTCGAGTCTAGCTATCATGTTAGCAAGGTTAGCGGTTTCAAATCGACTTTTCTCATTCGTACTTTGCCGGAGATCGAGCAAGTCCAATCGTTTGCTTTGACCACCTCATCACCGACAAGCACGCAGAGACGAAAAACGGCCCCCTCGCCCATCGACCTCACCTCGCGCGACGACATCTAGCTCGCTTGCACGCACGCCCACACACACGACACGCACCTCCGTCTCTCTCTCTCTCTCGATCACTACCATCACCATGGCTCGTCGCGCTCCAGCAAAGAAGATGAACCTTGGCGAGTTCCTTGGCGACACGGCGTACACGCCCGAGGCGGCGCTCCCGTCTGGCCCGCGCATGCGCGTCGAGGGTGAGGACGACCGCTTTGGCGGCCGCGGTGGCTACGGTGACCGTCGCGGCGGCGGCGGCTTTGACCGCGAAGCATCGCGCAGTGACGAGTCGAGCCAGTGGCGCGGCGACCGCAGCGGCGACCGTGGTGGCGACCGCGGTGGCGACCGCTTTGGTGGTGGTGGCGACCGCTTTGGTGGTGGTGGCGACCGCTTTGGAGCTGGTGGCCGCGGTGGCGGTGACCGCTTTGGCGGCGGCCGCGAAGAAGAGGGCGGCAACTGGCGCGGCGGCGGTGGCGGTGGTGGCGGCTCGCGCTACGACCGTCCGAGCTACGAGCCGCGCGAAGAGGCTCGTCCGTCGCACATGCGTCTGAACCTGCAGCGCCGCACAGGTGAGGACGGTCCAGCGCCAGCGAGTGGCGGCGGCCTCCGCTCGAGCGGTGCTGGCGCGTCGGACGACAAGTTTGGCGGTGCGTTTGGCTCGCGTGGCGGTGCAGCAAGCGGCCGCTTTGCAGACCGTGGCAGCAGCGACCGCTTTGGTCGTGACGACCGTGGCAGCAGCGGCGGTGACCGCTTTGCGTCGCGCAGCAGCGACGACCGGTTTGCGAGCTCGTTTGGCAACATGCGCGTCAACGACAGCAAGGCGGCACCGGCCGCTGAGCCAGTGACCGACAAGAAGGCGCGCGCGCAGCAGATGCGCGAAGAGCGCAAGAAGAAGGCCGAGGAGGAGCGCGCAGCCGCCGAAGAGGCGAAGCGCGTTGCAGCCGAAGCGAAGAAGCAGAAGGAGGCAGCCGCTGCAGCACAGGCCGAGACGGACCGCAAGACGATTGCCGAAGTGCTTGCGAGCGGCAAGACCGGCGACGCGCTCGCAGCAGTCGCAAAGGACGTGTACGCAAAGCTCGGCCGTCCGACCGGCGCCGTCGTGGTCGAGGCCGTGACGGCAGCAGCGGCCGATGTCGCCAAGGCGAGTGCGAACTGGATCGCGCTGACCGCGTACGGCGAGCTGCTCAAGCTGTCGCTCGAGGACACGGAGAAGGCGAACCAGGTGCAGGCGCTGTACGCGCTGCAGGCGTTTTTGAACCAGCACGACTTTCCGAAGGGCGTGCTCGAGAAGTGCTTCATGGCGCTCTACAGCCTCGACATCATCGAAGACGCGGCGTTCATCGAGTACAAGTACGACGTCGACAGCGACGTGCCGGGCCGCATGAAGGCGATCATCCAGACCTCGACGTGGCTCACGTGGCTCGAGACGCCCGAGGACGAGGACAGCGAGGACGACGAATAGACTTGCAGCCAGTGCAGCGAGCGATTGCGTTACGCGCTGCCTCGCTGACTGTTGCGACTGCGCTACGTTTGCACGTTTGTGAGCGTAGTACCTACCGGTCGCGATGGCTCGAATGTATGAGGTGTTGTACGTGTCTTGTTCGGTCTGCCTGCGTGTGAGCGTATCGGATCGTGTCGGCAGAGCAGCTGTCCATGTGTTGTTGTGACTGTCTGTTCGCCTGCCCTGCTCTGCTCTGCTTGTCGATTGCGTCGCTGTGCGTTTGACGCCATTGTTGCTCAGTTGCTCAGTTTGCTTGGAGCTCTTGGGTGACAAGCTCCGGATTCGTTCGAGCTGCTTGGAGCGACGCCAGCTGCTGGGCCTGTCGCGTGTAACGCATACAAATGGCAGGTATGTTTATGAAACAGGCGGTGCAGCAGAAAGCTAGCGGGAGCCTGTCACCTGGTCACCTGCTCGACTGGCTCGACTCCCAACCCGATGGCGATCGCGACGAGCTATCGCATGTGCTCCATTCACCAACAGCACCGACGTGCGTGAAGCAAGGAGACGCACAACGATAGCGAGCGATAGATTGAGAAGCATGGTGGCATCTTGTGCGCTCCTGCTGCTTGCAGCAATCACAGCGACAGCTGCTCAGCACGGCGCAAACGCAGCGATGGCGCCTGTGCGTGTCATCCAGGCGCGTATCCAGGGCGACGAGCCACGCTGGGAGCCCGAGCACGGCACGTTCGTGTCGGCGTACGGCAGTACGTTCGCCGAGCGGTACCGCGCCGTCTTCGACTCGGTCAACACTGCGAGCGTCGAAGGCGCGCTCATGTACGTGCAGGCTGAGGGCATCAACGTGCAGCACAACACCGAGTGCAAGCGCAAGAACAACATGCAGTACGTCGTGTTCTACGAGCTCCACGTGCTGCAGCCCGAGACGGCGCTTGCCACGTACGACAGCGACGCGAGCACCGTGCCCGAGTACAGTCCGTTCGTCGCAATGGACAGCGGCGCGTGCACCAAGGCTGGCGCCGACCTGCCACACGAGTGCACTGCGCTCTTTAGCGACCCGAAGGTCGGACCAGCCGTTGGTGCAAGCGTCCGCGACACGGACCCGCGCGCGCCGTACCCCGACACGCTCTGGTTCTCGTTCCCCAACAGCTGTGTCATGACAGGCTGGAGCGCCAAGACGCCCGAGTGCCGCGCGCAGTTTCCCGGTGGCCTCTGCGCCTACGGCTCCGAGCCCGACGGCAACGTGTGCACGTTCACGTACAAGACGCTCGGGTACCTCAAGCTCGACGACCTCGTCGGCATCACGCAGCTCACGAGTTCACGTACGGGCCAACCGTACGCGAACTACACCGAGTTCTGCGAGGACAAGTCTGGGCAGTTTGGCGGCGTCGAGTTCAGCGCCGCGAGTGACAACGCTGCAGGCACTGTGACCGCGATCCCGTTCTGGGAACAGCCGTTCGACAAAGACGCGTGTCGCAAACGCACGACTGCGATGGTCGAGCTGTACAACAACTTGTCAGCAACAACGAACCGCCACATGACGGCATTGCCGACGCCGGCTGCACTAAGTGCAGCGAACCCGCCGTGCTATCAGAACTCGCAGCGCTGCGCGACCGCTGCGTTCGGCTGCAAGCGCGAGCTGTACTCGCAAATCTGCCGCGTGTGCACGCGCGAAGAGGACGGCTGTGTCAAGGCGAGCTACTCGCTGACGTTGTAGTGTGTGCAGCATCAACGCCTGCATCATGGTGGTGACGACGGCAGCACCAGTAGACACAGCGTAGTAAGCGGTGGATGACGATGTGTGTGAATGTGATGGGTAGTAGTAGCAAATGGAATCAACAGCTCGAATGCGAGTCGACTACTGGCAGCACTCGCAACACACGTCGGCAAACTTGATAGCATGAGCACCATGTCAAGATACGACGCCAGTGTCATTTCGGGTATCTGGGCTACGAGAAGCGGTATTTCACGCATACAGGTACGAGCAGAGCATTCTATTTACCGATTAGGAGATAGGTACTATTTTGTCTGATTTTATCCCAAGCTCAGATACGTTACGTAATCAAATTGCAAGTATCAATGGATTCTATCCGAAGATATATGCAATATTGCATTTTGTATGCATCTGAGATTCCCATTTTGAACTAGACAGTTTGACATTTGACTAAACTACTATATTCTGATTGCGAAGCTGAGCTTTCCCAGCACTTATTTTCTCGAGAACGTGTCGAAACACGAAACGCAGTTGCGCACACATTCAAAGAGCACGACGAGTGCTCGCGAAGGCTCAGACGCGACGAGCAGCGGCGCGGCGATGGCCGAGTTTGAGGATGCACCACGCGGCAGCAACGACACTAGCGACGCACAAACTAGTACGAACGAGGCGATCGCTGGTACTGCGCCCGCTGTAGCGAGCACTGGCGCTATGGACGATACGACTGCGAGCGGCGCGCTGCGCATTCGGCTCAAGATGCTCGACGAGCGCGTCGTCGAGGTCGAGGCCGAGCTGACAATGAGCATTGCGCACTTTCGTGAGAAGGTCGCGCATGCGACGCAAGTGCCCGTGTACCGTCAGCGACTGATCTACCGAGGTGCGTCGTAGTCGCAGTCGCGCTCTAGCGCACGGGTGTACGCTGCCGTATGTCCCTTCATCTATGATGCACTCACTCATCGATCAACTGTATGTCACTGCTGCTGTTGTTGTGTACGTCTATGTGTGTGTACGATGGTTGACACAGGCAAATTGCTAAAGGACGGCACTGCACTCTCGGCGTACGACATCCAGGACGGCCACACCGTGCACCTTGTCGCCAAGCCATTGCGCTCCACTACCTCCACTGCTGCTGCCACAGCAGACGCCTTAGCTCCTACGAGCACACGCAGCGCTGCGACGAGCGTAAGCAGCAGCAGCGAAGACGACGACTTTGTCACAAACACGCTGCGGCGCAACCGCGAGCACTTGCGGCGGCTCATGAGCACCGACGACGACCGGCAGCGCGAAGACGCAGCGCGCGAGCGCGCAGTCAGCGCTGGGCTCTACGAACCGAGTGTACTGCGTGCGTCGCCATCACAAGCGGTTGCTGTAGCGCCGACGACAACGCGGCGCCGCGTGCCTGGGCCAGGCGACCCGACAGGCACGGCGTGGAACATGGGCGTGCTGCGCGAGGCGCTTAGTAGCAGCACGAGCGATAGCGACACTGCAACAGCACCGCCGCGGCTCCACGGCTTGCGCGAGCTCTTTGGCGACGACGTGCTCGCCGACTCGCCAGCGAGTGTTGCGTCCGACATGGGACTCGATCCGTCAGCGTCGAGTGCAGCACGACCGAACGTCGACCACATCTTCCAGGGCCTGCTCACGCTGCGCACCGTGCTCTCGACGGCCACGACGCCGTCGCGTGCACTCGAGCAGCAAGCAGCGCGTGACGCACAGCGGCTCGAGAGCTACAGCTTTAGCGATAGCGACGAGCAGACTGCTGACGTTGCTAACACTGTCGTCCATTCTGCTAATGCTGACGCGTCACGTGGACCGCGGCAGTTCTTTGTCGGTCAGTGGCTCGACGTCAAAGACACGGTGAACCAGTGGCTCGAGTGCACGGTGCTCGCAGTCGCCGACGGCCAAGTGCTCGTGCACTACCACGGCTGGCCCTCGCGCTGGGACGAGTGGATCGACTGCGACTCGCCGCGCCTCGCAGCGTTTCGTACGCGCACAGTCCACACAGTAAACGCAACTCAGCTCTCGCCAGCACCGACGACGCGGCTTGCAAATGCACCGAGCATCGGTGCGACCGACGTGCACGACCTCGTGACTGGCGTGCGCGACGCCATGCGCGAGTTGCTGCCGCACATCGAGCGCCTCGCTGAGCTGACGCGCGACGCGCCATCGGCCACACTCGATACCAATGACGACGTCTCGGACGCCGCGCACCTCGTCGCGCCGCTGTTCGATCGCTTTGGCCGCGTGCTTGCTGACGCAGCGCGCACTCTCGAGCCGCTGTACGAGCCCGAGCTGCGTCGCTACACGCGCGAGCGCGAGGCACAGCAAGTGCGCGCAGCAGCTGCGCGCGGCCGCACGGGTCGCCAGCCGGCAACGCAGTTGAGCGCGATCGAGCGCCGCGACACGTCGCTGGGTGTGCGCGACCTCGTGTCGACAGCGCTGCCATTGCCGATCGACGCGCCAGCGCGGCGCAACATTGACGTGCACATCCACGCGATCGTTGCGCCGTCGTCGCTCGCGTCGCTTGCACGTGCAGCGTCGACCGCGACGCGCGGACCGAGCAATAGCAGCAATAGCCGCGTACTGACGTCACGCAGCGCAGGACCCGACTTTGACGAGGCGTTTGGGCTCCCGAGCTTCCGGCAGCCGCTCGGTGGTGCCGACGGCCGCGCGCTTGTGACCGACGATCATGACAGCGATGACGATGACGACAGTCGCAACACCGACGCGAGTCGCATGCCGCTGCTGAGTTCGCACCGGCGCAGCGACGCGTCACTTGGTGTCCGTCGGCGCCACACAGTCGACGAGACGCTCGACCAGTTCTTCGCTGAAGATTTCTTTAGCACGTCGTTTAGCGCCGACGATAGCGACGACGATGCGCACGACGCAGCTGCGCCTGCAAACAGTCGGTCGGCGTACGAGTCGATCCCGTCGCGGCCGCCCGAGTCGGCAAGTACGGGCCGCACTACCGCCGCCACTGCTGCAACGCTCGGTGTGATCCCCGAAGTTGCAGAGGCCGATGCGCGAGTTGCGCGTACGCTTGACGCAGCAGCAGCAGCGAGTGGGTCGCCCACTGACCGCACACGCGGCGACTCGTCCGCATCGAGTGCATCTGCGTCGTCGAGTCGCGCGTCGGCGTCGTCAGGTAGTGGCGCGTACCCGTCGTTCCTCGAGTTCATGCGCCGGTCGCTGCGGCGCAACTTTGGGCTCGCGACACGCGACGCAAGTGACAGCAGTGCCTCCCAACAGCGCGATGACGGCAACAGCGACAACGACGACATGCCTGCGCTCGAGCCATCAGTGTCATCGTCGACGGTGTCGTCGGCGTTCTCGGCATCGCCGCCGCGTGATCGCACGGACAGTGAGCGACGCCGAGCGTCATGGAGCGACCACGAGCGCAGCAGCAGTAGCAGTAGCAGCAACAGCAGCATTAGCGACCACGCGCCGCTGACGGACGAGGAGATGGACCAAGTGGACTGACTGACGCACAGACGCCCCGCCACCCTCTCATCGTCACTAGCTGTCTACGTCCCATCTTACGCTCCCTCTCTCAACCTGTTAATCTGAATCTCAGTCCACTAGTGTAGTCGATGCGTTCGCTCGTCTTGCTTCTCGCTGCTCCCTGCATGCACTAACCACGTCGCGTAGCGCCACGACGTCCTTACTCGGAGCTTTCGACGGCAGACACACTCACGCCGCTCTCGCCTGCAGTTGCGATAGCGCCTCGATCGATCGTTGTGTCGCTGATGTCACTGTCACTGTCGGAGCTGCTGTCTGCGACTGCACCGGATGACTCCAGCGTGTTCGCGACAGCCCGTACCCGCTGAGCGGCAGCAAGCTCACGCTCTAGTACGCTGTTGCGTGCACGCAACAGAAAGACGTCGCGACGTAGGTCGGCGACCGCCTGTTCGTGCTGCTGGTGGAATGCGAGCTCGTGGAGCTGCAGTGCTTGGATGCGAGCACATAGTGTGACGTTGCGCCACGCGACAAACACAGCACGCACGCGGCCGCGCTGCTGCACGACCATGGCTGTGACCTGCGCGCCTTTCGTCTCGAGGCGCTCGGCGCGAACACGCTGCACGAGCTGCTTCCATGCATGGAACACGCTCGCGAGCGACTGGTAGAGCGACTGCACGATGCGCCGCAGCACGACGTCGTGCTGCTTGAACTGCTGCTGTCGCGTCTGCACGTCGGCGCGCACCTGGAGCGCAAACGGCACGAGCGCGACAAAGAACGCGAGCGTGCGTGGCGCGGTCGTCGGGCCGTATCGTGATGGTGCTCCCTGTTGTTTGTTGCGCGTCGGTCGTGCTTCGCTTGCGTCGTCGCTGCTGACTGCATCGTCACTACTGTCGTCGTTGACGTCGCCATCATCCTCATGCCTGCAGTCGCTCGAGTGCGCGTCGTAGTCGGCAAACAGCGCTCTGAAGAGCTCCTGTCGCGTCTCAAACAGCAAATGCTTGGCGTGTGCGAGCGCGGGCGACTCTGCGAGCGCAAACACCGTGCGCTCGACCAAGTGCGCGTACACGGCGAGCCGGAGCCGCTCGTGGACGCGCGACGTCGGTTGCTTTGGCCGCTTTGATGATGACCCTGCACCATCGATACTAGCCAACTCGCGACTCTGCTGCTCGAGCTTGGCGATGAACGCGCGCGCTTCTGGGAGCTTGACGTGTGCCAACTGTTCGAGCGATTCGAACTGCAGGAACGATCGCTCGTAGCGCTCGAGCCAGTCGGCGAGCGTCATTGTGCCGACCGTCGTTGCGGCCGTGTCACAGGTCGCGCCTGCAGCGCGGAGCAGCACGTCGACTGCGCTCGGACTTGCAGTAGCGAACGACGCGTCAGGCAGCCACACTGGATGCCACGGCACGGACGGACGCACTGCAGGCCGCATCGGCTCGTTGCGCTGCGATCGTGACGATGGTAGCTGCTCGCTCTCGACGCGCGCTGTAAGCGGCGAGAGCGGCATGGCGCGCAGCACAGCAGCACGCTGCTGCTGCTCGAGCGCGTGGAACTTGCGCGGCGAGACGTGACGCTGCGAGCGCTGACTGCCGTTTGTTGTCACTGCAGTGCGTATTGCAAGCGGCGGTGGTGCGCGCGGCCTTGCACTGCGCGGCAACGAGCTGCTGTCGCTGGGTCGTATGCGCTCCATTCGACACTGACGTCTAGGCGTCGACGAACTGACCGATCGGTTTCGCACTGATACAGACACACCCAGAGTCAAGCAGTCGCAACACACGACGGTGTGGTATGATGTTGATGAGGATGTGACGCAGGTCATAGCGATGCACTCCTGTAGTGCTTGGTACTACAGTGCAAGGTCGCTCAAGCTGCCGACGTTGGGGCGTGCGACCAGCAGCACGTAGTGCTATCCACCTCACACCAGCTTCTTCTGCTGTGGGACCTTTGCGCTACCTGCGACCACGGCCTTGATCAGCAGCAGCGCGTACGCAGCAGCAATGAGCACAGCGACTGCGAGCTGCTTGTCGGCGCCGAGCTGCGCAGCGCCCCACGTGCCGCTGTAGACGCCGTAGACCGACGCCGTGCCGCCGAGCACGAACGTGAGCACGCCGCCGGCACGATGGCCCGGGTTCTTCCACTGCCAGCTCGTCTTCTTGCCGCCAAACGTCGT
>JAADXO010001103.1:0-10241 GCA_023337825.1 Globisporangium apiculatum
CGCGTGCTCGATGTGCGGGAGGAGACGTTCGCTGCGACGCTCGACACCGCCATGTCGTCGACGTTCCTCGTGCTCTTTAACGTCACGACCAACAGCACCGCCACCGCTACCAACAGCACCGCCACCGCTACCAACAGCACCGCCACCGCTACCAACAGCACCGCCACCGCTGCCAACAGCACCGCCACCGCTACCAACAGCACCGCCACCGCTACCAACAACACCGCTATTGGTATCAAGAGCATCGACGGTCTCGTGAGCTTCCTCAAGAGCGGTGCGAGCGTCGGCAGCAGCAAACCGAGTGCTGGCGACAACACTCTGGCGACGGCAGCAAGCACTACGCTCCTCTCGACTGCGAGCTTGAGTGTCAAGTGGCTCGCACTCGCCGACGTGCAGCTACTCGGTCCGTTCCCAGCGACTGCAGCACTGCCGACACCGACGCTCAACTACATGCTGCTCCGCGTCTTCTTTCGCAACGTGCGCTCGCCGGAGAGCCTCCCGCGCGGACTGATCTACCAAGCGCGCCAGGGCATTGCGCGGTTTCTCAACCTCACTGCGATCACCGACGTCGTTGCAGCTGGTCCGCCCGAGGCGACAGTGCACAGCGTGCTCCAGGTCGCCCAGCGCTACTATTTGCTCCTGCGTGGCGGCAGTAGCGGTACTAATGGTACCAATGGCGGTACCATTGTGACACTCGCCATGCGCGAGCGAGTCGCGAACCTGCTCATGTATGGTGATCCGTGGCGGCAGGTCGCCGACTCGACTGCGAACGACGGCTACTTTGCAACGCTGCGCGCGTCGATGTTCATCGACTACATCGTCCCAGTGACGACGGTACCGTTGTCGGTACCGGACCCGACAGCCGTCGCAGCGATGGACGCGCACTTTGCGTTTGCGTTTAGCTCGCTCACAATCGAGCAGTTCCCAGCAGGGAACCCACCAGCGCCAGCACTACCAACATCGTCGTCAACGACTGCAGGCATCTCGACGGACGCGCTGGTCGCCAAGCTCCGCAAGCGCCATCGGTTCGTGTATGACGAAGCTGCATTTGCTGCAAGCGCGTCGACGCTGCCAACGACCGTGGCGTATCCGTCCGAGACGGCATCGATCGACGCGACTGCCGCGAGTGCATGTACGATGCTCAACGGCTATTGTACGTACGTGTACTGGACGAACGCGCTCGCGCGGTCGTTCTGGGTCGAGCGCATCGAGTCGGTGCACCGCGTCGCGTGGAACCTGTTCCCTGCAACGCCGTTCTTTGCAGCTGCTGACCCGACGCCGACGCTCGTTGCGCCAGTCGTTGCGCCAGGCCGCACCGCGACGCCGATCTGGACGTTTGGCGCGCTCTCGGGGCCAGCGAACAGGCTCGACGTGACGCTCCACTTGCGCAGCGTCGGTGACGCGAACGCGACGGCGCTCACAGTCGCGATCCGCACCGACGTGCGGTCGCCAACCGACGCGACGTCAGTCGTCACGAGCATTGCGCGCGACACGATCGGCGCAACGACGCCCGTGTTTGCGACTGCGAGCAACGTTGTCGTGACGTACGAGAGCCGCTTCCGGCGCGCGAACGAGCTGTTTCTGTTCCTCGAGCTCAAGACGTCGAGCGTCGTTGCAAAAGACACGGCGCAGCCATGCGCGCACTGCGCGCGTCTCTTTGACTGGTGCGCACAGCAGCGCGCGTGCGCGGCACTCGCGTCCTGCATCTTCCTCGAAGGCCTCGACACGGACCAAGTCCCAGCAGCGATGCTCCAGGCTGGTGCAATCCACGACGTCCGCGACGTTGCGCCGTTCTTCCGCAAGTGCCTCGTTGATACCAATAGCGCAACAGCTGACGGACTGCGCGCACTACTGCTGTTTGCGAGCGCCGTGCGGTGCCAGATGCAGCGCTTGTGTCCGTTCCGCACTGCGTCATACTATGGCGGCAGCGCCGCGACGATCCTCGTGTGGGAGAGCACGGACGCGCACCAGCAGCTCCGCACAACCGCAAACAACACGCACTTTTCAGCGACTGCTGTGAACGTGTCGATGCGGCTCGGCAGCGAGACGCTGTGCTACCTTCCGATCCGCGCAACGACGACAGCCGACGCGCTCCAGGAGACGATCATGCGCACGTGTCGGTTCCCGACGTACCTCGGCCGCGTCGCTGTGAGCGTCAACATGACAGGCGCGAACGCCTCGGCGTCAGCGGCAACGAGCTACGACAGTGTCGACATTCGCTACAAGTACGTCGTTGGGCCGCTCCCGACGCTCGCAATCGTGCCGCCGACTGCCAACGCGACGGTCGTGCCACCAGCAGTCGAGATCGCAACGCTCGCGCTCCCAGGCATCCGGCTACGGGTCGAGACCGACGGCTTTCAGTCGATCTTGCCACCAGCGCCGGTTGTAGCAGCACCAGACCCGTGCGCTGCGTGCGACGCGCTCGCGCTCGACGGATGCCTTCGCGACCTCACGTGCGTCGCGTTCACCGACTGCATCCTGCGCTTCTCGCTCGATAACACTAGTGCCACTACAACTGGCGCTGCGACGGCAAGTCGGCCACTGCTGAGCGACATCGTGCTCGATGCGTTCGAGCGCCGCGCTGTCGGCTCGCAGATCGCATTCACGACTGCTGTCGACGCGTGTCACGCAGCGACAGACGTGAACCTACCGGCCTGGCGCAAGCTCGTGAACGCGAGTGCGTGCTACAGCAAACGCGCGTGTCCGATCTCGCTCCGACGGCTCGTGCCGATGTCTACAAGCGTCGCTGGGCTCTGGCGCGTCGCGCCGAGCCAGAAGCTTCAGAAGCTGCTCTACCAGCAACAAAACGCGTCCGAGGCGCCAACGACAACAGCAACAACAACAGCAGTAGCGTGGCCGCGCGTGCCGCTGCAGCTCGTGCGTGGCGCCGATGTCGTGCAGACCGACACGAGCGCGCCGGACACGCTCGAGCTCGCTGCAAAGCTCCGGCAACTGCTCGCGTTCAACGACATTGCCGTCACAGTCGAGTTTGACCGCGTCGACGCGGCGTCGCAGCTCCGGAGTGTGCAGTGGAGCATCACGTACAGCCACTGGGCCGGTCGGCTCCCGCGGTTCATTGCCGATGCGCGCGCGCCGCAGTGGACGCTCTTTACGTTCCCGTCGTCGTTGACGTCGCCTGACGAGCTCGTGCTCGATGTCGTCCAAGCGAGCGAGACTGTAGCAAGTGGTCTTCCAACGATAGCAGTGTAGCCAGTCGCGACGTCATCGATGTAGCCATGTGGCTGTAGGTACGTAGTGAGCGTACAGGATCAGTTCCAGTACCAGTAGCTGAGACTGAGGAGCTACGGACGATTCGACAGTGTCCATTCATTCATTCATTCATTCATTCGTTTGGACTGGACTGTACGACACTGTATCAGTAGACACTACAGGACGTTGCTCTATCACACATCACACGCACATGCGCTCGACACGACGCGACTTGACACACTAGCTAGACATGGAGACGCGATGGCGCTGGCTCGAGTGAACTCAGCTGGCTGCTACCGCTCAAAGCTCAGCTGCGGACTGCCTTCGAGCATCGGCGTCGAGAGCGAGCTGTACCGACCAAACGCGTCGACGTCGATCGAGAACTTGTCAGTCTCGCTGTCCGATCGGTCGTAACCGCCACCGCCGATCGCGCGCATTGCAGCTTCGTCGCGGTCATCGCTATCGTCGTCGTCGCTGCTCGGGTTTGACGGCCGCCAGTCGAGCAGCGCCGGCTCGGACGCGTCGCTCGCGGCTGTCCGCTTGCGCTGCGGCCCGTCGATAGCAGCACTGCTACTACGACTACCGCGACTGCGCTTGTCGTGCCGCTGTGAGTAGCGACGTACGTACGCGGCCGTCTGGCCCTCGCTATCGGTCACGATCGCATCGAGCTGGTCGAGGTCGAGGTCGCCGCAGCTGTCCGAGTGGATCGTCGAGCGCGTCGACTGCTTGCGCTTTGCGGCTGCTGCTGCCGCCGACTTGCGCAGCGGCACAGCTGCCGCCGCAGCAGCAGCGAACGCGCGCACGTGCTTGCGCCAGTGCTGACTACTCGCAAAGTGGCTCGACGACGGCGACAAGTCGGACGACGACGCGTCGGACGCGTTCGACTCGCAGCCGCTCGGCGACGACAGCACGGTCGCAAGTGGCTCGTGCACCATGTACTGGACACGAAACTTGTCGGCCATCGGATGACGATGACTACCACCAGCACCACCAGCGTCGAGCCACTCGTCGGTCGGGTCGCTGCTGTTCGCGTCTCGAATCGTGTCGCGCTTGATAGGCGCAGGCTTGAGCGGCTCGATGACGTCAATGTCGACGCCCTGCGTCTCGGTCCCGACTGCGAGCACGCCTACGACGACTATGACGCACGCCGCACCGGCGACCCAGAGCACGATTTGGTGGCCGCGCGGGACGGTAATCGCCCAGTGCGCGAGCACGACGTGGACACCGATGAACGACCCGACGTGGCCCCATGCGAGGGCCCACGCAATGCCCATTGCACGCACCATGAGCGCGTACTGCTCGCCCGTGTACACGCAGAGCGCAGCGAACGCGCCAGCGCTGCAGAGCGCAAGGCCGGCGACCGCGATGACCAACGGCGATGCCGGTGCCGACGTCGCGGACGTACTCAAACAGGCGCCGACGACAAACATGAGCACCGCACTCGCACACACGAGCGCCGCGAGCGCGACTTTACGGCCGAGCTGTTCGACGAGCACGGCGCTGAGCGCGAGGCCCGGGAGCGTCATGACGCCAATGAGTACGTACGACCCAACGGGCGCGTGGTCGATCGCTTCGAGGCGCCGCAGCACGCACGTCGCGGCAGCGCCAAGCGCAGTCGACAGCAGGAGCCAGAGCAGCCAGAGACTGAGCGTCGCGCGGACGTACTGGGACTGGAAGAGCACGGCAAAGCGCTTCGTCGACGACACGGAGAACGAAACCATCGCTGGCGACGCGGCCGCGTGGCGGTCGGTCGACGCGCGCGGTCGCCCGACGTTGCCGCTGGTTGGTGGCGCGCTGTACCGGTCGGTCTCGAACGCTGCAATCGTTTCGACCGTCCCGCGCCGCGACGTCGCGCGGTGTGGCAGTGGTGCAAGCTCGTCGCTGTCGCAGTCGCCGTCGTCGTCTTTGAGTGCGTACGTAGCAGCACTCGTACTGAATGGGACAGCTCGGCCATCGGCCGTCCTTGTTGAGCTGCGCTGCTGTCGCTGCTGCTGCTGCTGCTGCTGCTGCTGGAGTGCAGGTGGGGCGTACAGACTCGACGGAACGGTCACGCGCGCGTGCCGGTCAATGCCGTGCGCAGTCTCCATGCTCTGCAAGACAGCGAGCGCCTGGTCGAGGCGGCCGATGCTCGCGAGGTACGTCGGCGACTCGCGCAGTCGCCATGCAAACAGCGCACCGACTGCTGCGCCAACGACCGCGAGCACGACAAAGCTGTAACGCCACGGTGTCACGACTTTCGCAATGACCGCAGCGAGCACGACGCCGACGCCACCGAGGAGCTGCGAGAGCACGAGGATGCGGCCGCGCGTGCGCTTGGGCGAGAACTCGAGCGCGATGGTAATGAGCAGCGCCGACTGGCCACCACGCCCCAAACCCGCAGTAAGGCGCGCTGCAAGCAGCGTCGCGTAGCTCTGCGCAGCCGGCACGAGCGCATCGCCGAGCCACGCGAGCGCGAGCGCAGCGAGCAGCACGCGGCGACGGCCGTAGTGGTCGGCGCACGCGCCAAAGCCGACGGCGCCAACGGCCTCGGCAACAAAGAAGAAGCTCAGTGCAACGTAGCTCTGCACTTTCGAGCCAATCTGGATCCTATCGGTTGGGGCGCCAGTCACGGGCTCTTTGCCAATGATGTCGGCGAACGCAAACGCGTACGCAAAGACGCCGAGCGCCTGCACGAGCCACCCGAGGCCGACAAAGAGCGCAAATGCAACGTAGTGCGGCGTGACGCCGACGACGCGTGCCCAGCGCCCCGTGCCGCGGATGCGTCGCCGCTGGATCGCAACACCGAGGTGGTTCATCATCATCGTACTCGTGCGATGGGATGCTGTGCGTGTGTGATTGTTAGTGCTAGTACCATTGCGCCGATGTGCGCTTGTTGTGAGTGCGTCGGCGTGCTGCAGCGACCCGAGTAGGAACTGCGTGTGGTCGTTGTCGTACACGAGCGCGTCGATGCGCTGCCGAATGTGCGCGAGCGGCGCGTCGACTGCCATCGCCATCGCGGCGGCTGCTGCGCTTGGCGTCGCCATGCACTATTGGTCAGTCGTGTGTAAGGCGCAGTCGTGTGCCTCCGCAGAGGCTACTTCGTCGCACTGACAGCAGTTGCCGCGTGTGCGCTTGCTGCAGATGCACGTACGTACGTACGCACCCGCAGATGCCTCGCCACGCACAGGACGAGTGCGAATCTGACGGCGCTGGAGACAGCAGCAGCAGCAGCAGCAGCGATGGCGATGTCTGCGGGTCGTGAACTGGACACTCGGCGAGAACAGCGAGGTTGTAGAGGTCTCGTACAGTGGGACCATAGGGAGAGAGAGAGATGGGCTCGCGAAAAAGAGAACGCTCGATTTGTTGCTGTTGTTGCCCCAGCAAAAAGTCGAGCCACATCGACCCAGCAAAACTTGCTTCGTTTGCTTTGTTGCTTTTGCATGGAGCAGTTGTTGCCCCAGATCGGCGCAACAAACAACAACCCAAGCAGCAACATCAGCAGCAGCAGCAGCGCTCATCCGCAAAATGCAGCAAACAAGTCGCTGGAAGCAGCCAGCTGCGTGCACTGCCGCGCTTTTGTTGGCGCGAAGAGGTGTACGAAAAGGTTGAAGATCATGCTGCGTGTGCGTAGCAGGCGATGCATGGCGTGCGCAGCGATGGCAACGACACTGTTAACGACAAAAGGCCAATACGACGCTGGCAATGGCAACGCAGCTGGACGACGCCTTGTTGTCGCGTTTGCTAGCTCGCTTCGTTGGGTTCGCAGTCTGCGTGTGTGTGGCCAGCTGTCGCGCCAAGTTGCGCTGTGCAAAGAGCTGCTCGGAACCGCCAGCATACCAGCTGGTGCATGTTACTCACTTTTGCACCGTTGGCGCGGCGGATTTGGCATCAGCCGACATTGCAATTTGCTGCTGCTGTCGACACACCACCAGCGCTGACTGAGACTGCACTGCTACACTGTTATACCACACTTGTGTCAGCGATCAGCCAGCTGCCTAACAAACGCCTATGATGTCGACTCGGGCTCGATTTGCACCTGCATCGAGATCGGAGCAACATCACAGGATGCACGTTGCGCCACGTGATCGCTGGGATGCGATGTCAACGATGCGGTGAAGGAGCGCAACTGGAGATGAGTGACAGAGTTCGACATGGACGCACTCGAGCTGCGAATCCGATCGACATAAAGCTTGTTCAAGACAGCAGACTCGCACGTGCATCGCAGTCGATATGGACGACGATATGCATGCTTGACGGGTGAATGGGTTTGAGAGATCAGAGTCACGACGAAAGCTGTGAGGTTGCAGGTCGTGCGTGGTGCAACGTGTCGAGCATCTAGTGCAAGCGCTCGATAGCGCACAGTGAGATCGGACAGTTGAGAGCACGACCGACAGCTGCGAAAGGAGCTCGAGTTCGCACATGCAACCGTTTGTGCATTTTACTCTGGTATCATCACACTGCTAGTCTCGGCCAGTCCCCATTGCCACTTGCGCTCACAATCCGATCTTGCTGAGAAAGAGAAAGAGAGAACGCGCACACTCGATCGCTTCCACACGCTCCACAATGAACTTCGCCGAAGACATGACAGCAGTTGTGATCGACAACGGCTCGGGCATGTGCAAGGCCGGTTTCGCAGGCGACAACGCACCGCGCGCTGTGTACCCGTCGATTGTCGGCCGCCCCAAACACCTCGGCATCATGGTTGGTATGAACCAGAAGGACGCGTACGTCGGCGACGAGGCGCAGTCGAAGCGTGGTGTGCTACGGCGTGTCGCACACGGTGCCGATCTACGAGGGCTACGCGCTCCCGCACGCGATCGTGCGTCTCGACCTTGCTGGCTGCGACCTCACGGACCACATGATGAAGATCCTGACTGAGCGCGGGTACTCGTTCACGACGACGGCCGAGCGCGAGATCGTGCGCGACATCAAGGAGAAGCTGGCGTACGTCGCGCTCGACTTTGACCAGGAGATGGAGACCGCGGCCGAGTCGTCGGGTCTCGAAAAGTCGTACGAATTGCCGGACGGCAACGTCATTGTGGTTGGGAACGAGCGCTTCCGTACGCCGGAGGCACTGTTCCAGCCGTCGTTCATCGGTCGCGAGGTGCCGGGCGTGCACGACTGCACGTTCCAGACGATCATGAAGTGCGACGTTGACATCCGGCGCGATCTGTACTGCAACATCGTGCTCTCGGGCGGCTCGACGATGTTCCCAGGCATCGGTGATCGCATGACGAAGGAACTCACGACGCTCGTACCGTCCGCGATGAAAGTCAAGGTGATTGCGCCGCCCGAGCGCAAGTACTCGGTATGGATCGGTGGCTCCATCTTGGCGTCGCTCCAGACATTCCAGCAGATGTGGATCTCGAAGGCCGAGTACGACGACGCTGGACCATCGGTCGTGCATCGCAAGTGCTTCTAGTGTGCGTGTGGGAGTGCGATCGTGGCTCGAGTCGACGACAGCAGTTTCGCAGCGAACCGAGATCCTGAATGTGACAGCAGTTGCGTGGATGTGTGAACGAGAGAGGTGTAGCAGAGTGCCACCAACAGCAGCCTGAGGCGTGAGTGCTTCGGCTGAATGAAAAGCAGGGGTTGCTCATGTCATTCTGCGTGATACAACGCTAACGCATACGTTTGATGTTGGTGGGTCGATACACTAGTGATACTAGTGCAGGTTTGGAGATGGTGGAGTTTGAAGTGTTACAAGAGCAGTCATTGTTGCAGTCAATAACATCGCAAAATATTGCTACTAAAACAGTAGTTTTTACATCCTGCCAAATATTAATATTCAAGACAGAATGAGAATCATTCATTTGCAGCATTATCAACTTGGAGTATATTTCAATCAATAGCTGATTGAAAACCGTTTTCGATATTCATAGAATATTTTTGCTACACTCAAAAACCACGATCGTTCTAAAACATATACACAGAGTATATGGAATCTTACATGTGCAATACGTGTATAGGTTAGAGTATAAAACATCTAGAATATATTCTGTGCGAAAGTGATCTTATACTTATACCAATTGACTCAAGTAAATATTGATTTAGTTGTGGCCTCTTTAATTCAGAATGGTAGCGATCTAAATCATCCAAGAAGGGTCACAGGAATACACAGTAGAGTAATCCGATCAACCGGATATTTATCACTGCTCTCCAGAGTGACAGCTCACTGCTCTACAGATTCAAATGGGCACGCATGCATGAGAAGAGAGTATGAAAGACTGTTTGCATGCATGTGAGCGGCTGTGTGTACAATAAGAGATCGCACGACAACAGTAACCTCACGGTTTGTTCCCTCCACATCACAATATTAGGCGTTACTGTAGATTTATAGCGTCCAATTGTGCAAGTCAACGCAATTGTACGAATTTGTATATTAAATACTAAACTATTATGTCAAGCTTTAATATTGGTATTTGCAGAGTGGAATTTGAGCATGTAGCATAAATGGTTAGAGCACTGTATTTCTGTGCAGATTGGAATTTGCTGGGTGTGATATATGTGCATGTTGCTTGTATGGACTCTGTGTTTCTGTGCAGATGGTTTGAATCCTCAAGGTGCAACGCAAACGTCGACAGTGTGAAGAGTGACTGGGCCCCAGTACTCGAAGTCTGAATAGCTCATTAGAATCAAGTTCGATATTCTGATTATTTGAAATGTGAAATCGAAGTTGTTTCTGTCACATCGTATTTAGTGTATATACATAATCCAATAACCCACCTTCGTGAATAAAGTGAAAACTGTAAACAATTTTTTATTGTTAAAATACAGCTAAATCAACACGGAGACTAACCGTGTTATATATTATTTTATGAACGTACGAATGTGCGTATTCATGGAGTCTAACCGTATTATATGTACTTAAGAATGTGCGTATTTGGATAGAGATTGATGGAGTCAATGACACATCTCTAATGCGTTTGTGCTGGAGCTTCGACGCTCGGAAAAAGTATCGAAATATCGATACACAACATCAGTAGGCCACTGTGTATTTGTCACGGTAGTAACCGATGGACATCCGTGCAACATCGTACAGCTCAGAGAAC
>JAADXO010001104.1:0-10233 GCA_023337825.1 Globisporangium apiculatum
GAACGCTGTCTCGATGTGCAGCTCCATGCTGTCGTTCGTTCGGGAGCTGACACAAGGTGTCGTGGTAGCCAACAGTGTCGCCAAATGGGTCGTCAAACCGTGTGTCGGTTCAAGATACTGTAACAAAATACTCCAATTTGTGTAACGCCCAAATGAATTGCACGACTTTCCTAATTGGACCAGGGTAACACGCAAGTTATGCAGTTACACAGCGATGTGGGACATCATCCACCTGCGTAGGAGACAAAACGTTCGTCAAAAGGAAGACCAGTTATGGAGGGAGATCTTATCGGTTCTAGTGGAACAGCATGTAGCACGGTTCGAACCGGGCACGCACGCACTTGCTATTAAATTGCGCGCGTCGAGCGCCGATCAATGTAGGTTGATATTAGCTCCTTTCGCCACAAGTCGTTGTTCAGTCAGATCGAGCAAGATTTCGATCGTTGCTTGCAGCAGCAGCACCGTGGGCGCGCACTACTTCCCGAAAATTGAGTTGTGACGCGTCACACGAACCTGTACTTCGTCGCCCGTGGTAGTGACCAGCAGTCCAGCAGCAACATACCCAACCAAAAACGTAGCATTTCCATCCTGCCGATAAATAAACCAAATCGCATCAAGCCGGAGCTCGCGCCTATTTGACTTAAAGTTCTTCGCCACGATAAACGATACGATATAAGTGACTAGCGAGTAATTCGCAATGAGTGAAGTACTTGTGTCAGTTCGCATGTGTTGAACTGGACTTGCACCTCGATAGAGATCTCCATGTAGCATCGCAAGCGAGTGGGAGTGTACGAACCGGTTGCAAACTCGTCCATTTGCATTTGCGGTTTTGGCCAGATTGTTAGACGAACTGGTTGTCGACTCATCCAGTAGCTTTTGCGGTGCTGGGTTAGAGATCTTAAATGAAGAAAACAGTTGGCAATAACAAGTCCAGCGACAGGTTGGCAGTCAACTGTGGTCTTGTTGTTTGAATTTGTGGACAGGTAGGACAGATTTTAGCGTGCTATCAATAGCAATGAGAACAAACACAAAACTTCTGTGCATTTGGACATCGGTTTGGAATTGAGTGACAATGCTCTGATACGAAATTCATTAGTTGTTAATATATGCTGGGCATTGTATATATGTTTTATGAGACAAGGTAGGAAGAAGCGATCACGATGTTAAATGGAATACATGAACATGTTGATAATTCGGACATAAGCATACACAGAAATGTTAATTCGATGGCACATAAATCATGGTTGTGTCACATTGCAGCTTGAGCTGTAAAAATTAATCAGATGATGAATGCGGAATTCCGACTTGGATGAGTTGGCGCTCAAGTATAATGATAACGGGATATCGACATTTTCTGCACACTAAACTGTCAAACGAAACGTAATATATTTCTAGTTCTTATCGATACAATATGTCTCGTGACTAGTGTCATCGCCAACCTATGCAACACCCTCTGCGATTTTCTGATTAATTGTGCATTCGCACAGGTAGCAACACAATGACCTGCAAGTCGCCCACGAACGTTCGGACGAATACAGTTAGAAACGCTGCAATGGCGACTTGTGTAGACTTTCGAGGAAAATGTTGTAAAGAACTTTGTTCTGTCGGCACACTTTCAAGTGGTGTTAAGAATTTTGTGCTTCGGTAGCCATTGGCCATGTTGTCCTGTGGTTGAAGCTGATTATAATATTATTTGTAAATTGTCATATACGATATCATCACAACACCACACAAATAGCAGAACACCGACTCATCTCTCATATACGTATGCTAGCAATCTGTTCGGTTGGATACCTTTGATTAACGTGTGGTCAAATATCTGAGTGGACTTCGTGTTTGCATGCAATTTGATGCGCACAGAGTTGTATGCGCGTAAGCAAGGTTTAAATATACGGTGTAGCCCTGTTACTCTAATCACCAACTCCTCCTAATTTACTTTATCTAGACTTGTCACTGGACTAATTGCAATGTTTGCTATACACTGTGTTCTATTTTGTCATGCAAAATCGCATGCTAGACTCTACAGATGATCACGTTGGCGTCAGTGATGTCAATATGCACAAACTGACGGCAATAGGCTATAGGGCGTCAGCGATTGTTCATTTCTGCACATTTCACTTGTCAGGTAGCTGCCAATGTGTGCGATCACAATTGTCGACCAAGAAAAATCAAGAGTGCAATGACAGCCCAACTCAATGGAGCGGAAAACAGTCTGTATTTCCTGGCAATATTTTGTGCTATGATTGCCACACTGTTATATGATTTGTATAGTTTAAACTACAATACGCAATTCCTCACAATATATGTAGATAGTAACTTGATGGCTCGAAATGCGCACTCACCTCTCAAATTGACATGTCTATACCTCATGGTCGTACAATCATAATGGCAGTACAATCCAAGTTTCACTCTTGCTTGCACTGGGCAAGCACTCAAGTCTGAATACGATTATTCTGACTATTCTGACAGTCTAATGCAGTCGAAACATCGGCATGCTTGTTTTGTCGTCGTTTTGATAGGTGCGATTGATGACCTGACGAATGTCATGCAGTCTGTTTGGCCACAAACCTGATGGTCCTCCATCAAGTAACTTTGAGGTAGAACGTGATCAATAAGCAGCCTGACGCTAGGTACACTGTTGTACGGTTTCAAGTGTTTTTGCTGTGCAAGTATTGAGCGTTTGCACCTTCAATTGACCGACACGTCGGCGATCAGCATTCAGCGAAGAGCCAGGGACCATGACGCTCAACCGCTGTGAAGTAGAGCACGCCAGCTTCCGCCCAAACTTGCTCGGACGCATTTCATGCTTTCGGGCTCGTTAAAGAATGTGTGCTGGGCAGTCTCTTTATCGTCTACAGACTCTCAAGACGGACCTGCTACTGGCATTCGAGGCGCCTCCGGATGAGATGCAGTATACGTGATATCATTCAGCGCGTGCGGGCGTGGTCTCCACGCCTGATCGACTTGAACTTGGACACCAGCATTTGCTTTTGCAGCGCAGTTGGGTATGTGTGCGATATTCATACTGGAATATATTTTGAAGTGTCGTTTTTCCTAATTTGAGCCACAAATATTGATACATTGCTATTTTTGCGTAATTTTATTGATCAAAATATGTTGTCTCGGACGATGAACAGCCAATCACACAGCATCAATATATACAGACTGGTTAATATAACGACAATTTGTCCATGCCAATCACCGAGTGTTTGCTTGTCACACTGGAAGTATGGAGATCGGGACGAGCAAGATCAGCGTGAACAATGCCGTCAACAGCACCAGCAGTAGCGGCAGCGGTGGTGATAGCACCAACAGCACAGCATGTGCACGTCAGAGCAGCAGCCACCTGCATGTGCTACCAGCCTCTGCGAACTGGTACTGCGCCAAGGTGCGCGTGCGCTCGTCTTGTCTTGTGTGATCACAATGACGCACGATGGGGTGCTTCGCATACGTCCCGCACAAGTGTGCTGATTGATGTCGATGCATCTCTCATGTGATGCATGCGTGTGCCTCTTATCATTGTATGGTGGGCGACGACGCAGGTCTGCGATTGGAGCTACACCGACGCATTCGGCGTGCTCCTTGCGTTTGGCGCCAAGAACAGCATCTTCATCTACCGGGTGCGTGGCGTGCTACGTGCTTGCAGCTGTCTGTGTGCACGTTGTACTTTTGGTTGCCTGCTCTTACATCGCTCGCCTGACGCGCGTGTGTCTGCGCGTGGCAGCTCGTACTCGATGACGACAGTGCGCGCAGCAGCACTGACACTGGTCGCGATGCGAATGGCTCGGAGCAGCAACAGTCGTGGCGCTCGCGCCCAGCAGCAGCACCCGCGAGTAGCAACAGTAGCATCAGCAACGATGCACCAACGTTTGTTGCGCACCTGCGGCGCGGTCGAAAGGACCAGCGCGTGACGGCGCTGCAGTTTTTGCGCACCCGCAGCAGCTGCGCGCTCGAGCTTCAACTCGTGTGCGGCGCCGAAGACGGCAGCGTGCAGGTCTGGGACGTCGCGACGCTCACGCGCGTCGATCAGCAGCGCAAACACAGCGGCGTCGAAGTCACGGCAGTCGCAGCCTGCGACCCGCTTCTCGTCGTTGCTGGCGACCGACAGGGCCGCATCAGCGTCTGGCAGCGCGACGAGTACGAAGTAGCTGGTCGAACAATGCTGCTGGAGCGTGATGCACAACCTGACGGTCCATGCAAATGTCTCTATGTCTCTCTATGTTTGTGACAGCGCGAGCGTCGCGCTGTTCACGCCCATCGCGAGCGACTGCGTGTTTGCAATCGCGATCGCGCCGCACGACAAGGCGCTCGCTGCCGTCGGGTACCGAAGCGGCGCAGTTGTCGTCGTTGACGTCACGCACCGCGTCGTGCGCCATCGACTCGCAGGCCACGACCAAGAGGTTCAGAGCGTCGCGTGGCGCGCAGCACCGACTGACTCGGTAGCAGCAGTTGCCAACAACAGATCTGACGGCGACGGCGTGCTGCTTGCAACAGCGTCGCGCGACCGCCGCATTAACGTGTGGCGCGTCGCAACGACCGCGACCGACGCACCGCCGGAGCTCGAGCAGCAGCTCTTGCTGCCCAAGCCCAAGCAAGCCGCGTCGTACAGCCAGTCGAAGCGTCTGTGGCTCCCGATCGCGTGGAGTAACAGCAGCTGTGCGTCAGGCGATCATCGTCGTCGGCTCTGGTCGGGCTCGTTTGACGGCAACTTGCTTGCGTGGGAGTGGAGCCGTGCGGCGGCTGGTACCAGCACCGGCGCAGGTGCTAGGACGTCAGTGCCGCCGTGCAAGCCGGTCGTCGTCAAGAACGGCCATAGCCGCTTGCTGTTCAACATCGTCGCGCTGCGATCGAGCGACACCGTCGTAGCAGCAGCCGCCGACGCACCGCCGCTGCTGCTCACCATGTCGCTCGACCGCGACGTGCGCGTGTGGCACGAGCGTGTAGGTACCGCAGCGCCGGCATTGCAGTGCTGCGCGACGCTCGTCGGCCTTGGCGGTCACGTGTACAGCGTCGCAGTGAACGCACACGCAAACGTCGTCGCGGCCGGTGTCGGTGACCAGACGATTCGGCTTTGGTCGATCGCGTCGTCGCCATCATCGTCGTCAACATCATCAGTCGAACTGCTCTGGAAGGGGCTGCAGAGCAAGGTCACGTGCGTCGCGTGGAGTCCGTTCGAGCGCTCGGTGCTCGCATTCGGCACAGCTGACGGTGCAGTCGGCGTCGTCGACGTCGCGTCGAAGAAGACTGCACGGTTTCACTCGCGCCACGCAAGTGCTGTGCTGACGCTCCAGTGGCGTGTTGAACCGTTGTCTGCCCAACCAGCAACAGCAGAAGTAGCGGCTGACGCGACGGCTGGAGTCGACGACAGTGCGAGCTCGTTCGTGCAGGCGATGCAAGCGCTCGAGAGCGCACAGGCCGACGGCCAGCGGCTCGAAGACGCACTGCGCGACCAAGAGGCCAGCGGCCGCACGAGTGCTCGCACGCAGCTGCAGGTGCGGCTCTGGAGCCAGGACGCGCAAAGCGACGTGCTCGAGTTCGACCCCGAGCGTCCGACGGCTGCGTCGACTGCTGTGGCGCTCGCAGGTTCGACGTTTGCGTGGACTGCGCGCGGCGATCGACTCGCGGTTGGCCGCGCGAACGGCGCAGTCGAAGTTCTCACAGCTGCTAATGACGTGCTCGTCACAAGCAGTAGTGGCGATACTAAAGCTGCTGGTATCGCAGGACTCGTTGTCGCCTGTGCGCTCCACGAGCACGAGCAGCGCGTCGCGTGTGCTGCGTGGCGCGCTGACGGCGAGGCGCTCGCGACTGGCAGTCTCGACGGCCGGATCGTCGTGTGGCACGCTCGCAGCAGCGCGGCGCCGGTCGCACTCACTGGCCACACCAGCGCTATCACGAGTCTGTGCTGGCAGCAACCTGCTGCTACTGCTACTGATACTGCTACTAACGTGGCATCGCACGTATCGCTGCTCGCATCGAGTTCGACCGACGGTAGTGCGTGTGTGTGGGACGTAGAGACCGGCGCGTGCATCAGCTGCTTTGTTGGCCACATCGGCCGCGTGCTGTCGCTCGATTGGGTCGACACGTACGCGCTCGTGAGCGGCGGCGACGACCAGACGATCCGCGTCTGGGACTACCGCGTGCAGCCTGCTTTAGCAGCAACAGCCGCAACGCCGTCCAAGCGACTGACGACATCGACCAGCAACAGTGTCACGACCACCACGACTGCGAATGCGACTGCTGCGGCTGAGTCGAATGGCAATGCGGCCGCACTACTCGACACGAGCATGACACCAAAGACGCCGGTACCAAACGCTGTCAAGTCGAAACGCAAGGCCAAAACGACCGTGTTCCACACTGACGCGGACGCCAATACGACAGCAGCGAGTGTCCGCCGCTGCCACGACCTGCTCGCTGTACGAGATCGCGACGACTCTGATGACTATGAAGACGTCGTACAAACCGCTGTCGCCGATCGATTGGCCGCGGAAGCAAAAGCGGCTGCAAACGATCAGGACTGGGAGCGTCTCGCGAACGTCCATCTGCTGCGCGGCGACATTGGCGCAGCGCTGCGCGTCGTCGCGAACGAGCAGGCGCTGACGCCGTCGTGGCTCGCACTTGCACCAATGGCTGGCGTCGCAGTCTGGCGCGAGCTCACGCTCGTGTACGCACAGCAGCTCGACGCGCGCGGCGACACCAAGAATGCTGGTGCGTATGTGTGTGTGCAGGATCAACTCTGTCGAGTGTCTATTGCCACAGACTGATTGACTGACACTGTCGACTACGTACTGCTCGCGAATGGTGCGGCACCGCAGCGCTGCACTACCTCAGCATCGGCAAGACGCGCGCAGCAGTCGCGGCACTTGCGCGTGGCCACGCATTTGACGAAGCGCTCGCACTCGCGCAGTCGCGACTCGGTGCGCGCGACCCGCTCGTTGCAACGACGCTGCTCGCACACAGTGCGTACCTGGAAAAACTTGGGCGGTATGGCGACGCGGCACTTGCGCTGCTCGCAGTCGGTACAGCAGCAGCACGTGCGCGTGCAGTCGTTGCGCTAGTCAAGACGTGCGACGTCCTTGCGCTCGCGACCGCAGTCGACGTCCTCGAGTCGCTTCGCACTGGCGCTACGGACAGTGACTGGTCCGTCCCAAGCGGTACAGTCCACGGCATTGTCAGTGCGTCAATACGCGCAGGTAACTTTGCACTCGCAGCGCGCGCAAGCGAGTTCCTCGGCGCTGGTGCATCGTCGTCGTCGTCGACTGCGTTGTACACACGCGCATCGACTGCGACGCGCATCACGCGCTGCTTCCTCAGTGTCGCCGCCGAGTTCACGCGCCACGCCTTCCCAGCACCGCCATCGGTGTCCTCGACCAAGTCGGACGCAGTCAATGACGATGACAACGACGACAACGATAGTGACGGCAGTGCTACAGCGACTGCCGAGTCGCTGCCTGCAGATGTACCTGCTGATGCGCGTGCGTTCCTCACGTATCTGGTGCATCACAGCGCGCAGCACTACAGCAGCAAAATGCTCGAGCCGCTGGTCGGGACGACGACAACAGTCGCGAGCCGTCGAGCGCATAGCGTCGAGTTCTGGTGCGCGCTGCTGACGCACTGCTGCACGAACGGCTTTGGGTTCAGCGACGCCACGGCCGATGACGACGACGCGCTTGCAGCACAGGAGCTGCTCATGGACGCGCAGTACTTTGCCTCGTTGCTGACTGCGCCACTCGCGGCAACGACGAGTCGGAGCGACACCGGTCGCGAGCAGTTGGTGTCGCCATCGCTATCGCCGCTTGTCGCCGTGACGATGCGCGCCGCGCACTGTTTGGTGCAGCTGCTACTCGATATCGCGTGCGGCTACTTGCTCAGCGCGCTCGAGCGACTGCGCGACGCACTCGCAGCAGCAGCTGAAGCAGCTGACGTGTCATCTCGTTTAGCAGCGCGGCAGCTCGCAGTGCTGCTGCTGCCGAGTGGGTTCGTCGACCCGGAGGCGCCGCCGCGCATGGGCGAACTCGCAGTCGAAGTTGCGGACGCACAAGCGTGCTGGCGCGCGTGTCATCAGCACCAGTGCGTCGCAGCCGAGACGACACTGCGCGACGACAACGACGATAGCAATGACAATGGCGATGACGACGCAACGCACACGCACACGCTTTGCGACCGGATCGCAGAGCTGCGTGCTGAAGACACAACCGCGGTTAACGATGCCAACTGTGTTGATGGCGATGACGCGCAGTGCGTCTAATACCGCGAGGTGCTACTGACTACTTACGAGTCTGCCAGTGAGTTCTGTGTTTGAGCGGGTTGAGTGACGGACAACTCTAGCCTTGCGAATGGCAAGTACGAGGACTTGCGCTTTGTTGCTCGTATCCGTCTGTGCTTGTGTTCTGGTATGACCTACCTACCTACCTACTGTCTCGTCGTCGTCATTCTGCTCTCTCACTCAGTGGTGCCCGTGGTCTTTGTTCGGACTGTGCAGTCCTGTCGTGCCTGTGAGCGCGGCTTCGAGCTCTTCGAACGCCTGCTTCTGCAGGTGCTGCGTGTTGCGCAGACGCTGGATGAGCTCGAGCTCCATGCGCTCCATGTCGTGCACTTCGAGCTCGCGCGCTTTGAGCTCGGCTTCTTCGGCCCGGAGCTTCTCATTCGTGCGCGCCTGCGTCTGCTTCTCGACAGCTTGCTGGTGCAGCAGCTTCTTGGCGCGCAGTGCGTCCTTCTGGCTTGCGACTTCGTCTTTGCGTCGGAGCGCATCGAGACGCTCCGCGAGCTTCTGCTGCTCGGTCTGTTGTTTCCAGTGCTGCTTGGCGGCTTTGAGCTGCTGCGCGTCAGATCGCCGCGCCTCGGTGAGCTGCAGCCCGAGCTCTTTCTTCTTCTGGACGCTGTCGATGCTCAGCACGAGCTCGCGCTTCGCTGCGATCGACGCCTGCAGCTCGGTCTCGGCCGCGAGGGCGAGCTCACGGAGCTCAAACTGCGTCCGACCGTTGCTCTCGCGCACACGCAGCAGTTCAGCTGCGCGCCGACGCGTCTGCTCAATCTTCTTCCACGCGCGCTCCTCTTCGGCCTTGAGCAGCGCGAGGCGATTGCGCAGCAGCAGCGCGTCTTTCGATGCCTCCTGACGCCGCTGCCGACGATTGATCGATCGATTGAGACGCAACAGCACCCCACAAAGCGATTGGATCAGTATAGAGCAACAAGATAACGATCAGTAGCGCTCGTCGTACCTGCTTGGCTTCGATCAGCTTGCTCTTCGGTGCGTCCATCATCGTCGTCGTCGCTGTCTGCGTGCACGAGTGAGGAGTACCGAGTGCCAAGAGCTGAGTGCGTTGGTGGCACGAGACGTAGTGATCGGCTGAGCCCAGCATGCTGTTTATAGCCCACTGCCGTCGCTCTGTCCCATATTGCATGCGACGACGCCCATCCTCTGCCATTCGGAGTTCACCACGATGCACCAACTGCGAGCAGCACGTTTACACAGTGTAGTCTATCCGTCCATATCAATCAAGCCACACCGTTCGGCCACTGCTGTATTCTAATCCGAGCCACTCGCTCTCCAATCAACCAACTCTGTCGGTTCCCGCCAACTCGGTGACAATGCCACTCTTTACGACGCAAGCGCCAGTGGTTCGTCATTGTTGCTGCTGTCGACAACTTCCAAGCCGTTCGCGTCAATGCTCGCAGCGTACTTGCTCGCGAGCTCCAAGTCGTTCTTGAGCTGCTCCATGCCGCTCGACAAGAGCTCCCAGAGGTCGGGCGTCGCGCGCGGCCGGTCCGATGTCAACTGGTCGCTACTCTCATCGAGCACATTCACGTCGGTCGTAAACTGCGAGAGCTGCTGCGTAAGGCGATGCGCGCGCGCTGCGAGCACGTTGTTCTCGGCCTGGAGCTCGGCAATGTGCAAGTGGAGCTCCTCTTCCGCGCTCGCGTCGCGCAAACGGTGCTGCGCAAACAGCGCGAGTTCGCGCTCGAGCGCCTCGTTTGCGGTCGCAAGACGCGTCACGTCGCGCTGGACCTGCTGCACGTACGTCTCGAGTCCGTCGTAGCGCGCCGTTAGGTCGTCGCACAGGTGTTTCGATTGCGCGAGCTGCTCGTCCGCTGCGTGGGCGCGTGTGGCGGCTGTGTCGGCCGCATGCTGGAGCTGCGCACAGTCGTGACGGAGCTGCTCGAGTTCGGTGCTTAGTGCAGCGTTCGCAGCCATGCGCTCACTGTCGGCAGCACGAAGCTGCTCAAGCTCGGAGC
>JAADXO010001105.1:0-10231 GCA_023337825.1 Globisporangium apiculatum
CGTGGCCAGCGTGCGAGTAACGTCTCGAGCGCATCCCAGTCGGCTGTGTGGCATGCGCAGGTCACGAGCCGCGTGACGTTCGCATCGACTGCGCGCTGGAGCACAGGGCGAAGCGCGTCGAATGAGCGGGTTCGCGGCGAATGGTGATCGGTGGTGTCGCTGTCGCAGAAGCGCGTGTCGTGGATGTGGCAGTGCGCATCGACGAGCGCGATGCGATCCGTGGACGTCGCGCACAACGAAGAAGTTGCTGCTGCAGTCGTCGTCATCAAGCGATGAGATGCGACAGATCGTGTTTTTGACGCATTTGCTCAATTGACGGCGAAATGTCGAAATCTGTTTTGGACGGCGAGTGCAATGACAGCGTCTATTTTGGCATCTTTCGTTCGATATTTCGACATTTCAGCTTCAAAGAAGCAAGTTTGGCATGAACGACCCGTTCTTCGACGAGGTGCGACGAGCGTCTGCATGTCTGCGAGTCTCTGTGTGCGATGTGTGCTTGTCAAGCGCGGAGAGCGTGGGCTACTAGCGCGTGTGATGTATGCACATATGGCTCCATGCGCGTACACGAGCTCAGCAACAATAACATCCCACACAGCACTAACACACGACAACGCAACACGCGCGGCAGGACGACGACGGCGACTTTGACGATCTCTATGGCGCACCACCCGCAACGCGCTCGCAGACAAGTGCGCGGTCAGCAGTAGACATGCACGCACCCGATAGACACGCGTCGCAGCCTGCACCTTCTGGATGGGGTAGTACCGATGGCGGCGCGTACAGCTACTCGGTGAGTCCAGCATCGAGCGCGCCGAGCACGACGCGAGGCGACAGTAGCCGCCGTATCCAGCAGCAGCAGGCAGCAACAGCGTCACCCGCAACTGCAAAGGTCAATGGCGCAACGGCGTCTGCTGCTGCTGCTAGTCGCAATAGTTCGCGCACGCGCAAGCCGCGGCGCAAAGGCAGCGAAGAGCTCTTTGGCGTCGACTGGGAGGACGACGACACGGTGTCTGCGTGCAGTCAGTGCGCAAGCGCATTCTCACTGCTCAAGCGCAAACACCATTGCCGGTGCGAATGTGTATATATGTGTATGTATGTGTGTCAATCTGAGTGTATGTCTTGCGCCATGTGAGGCTTACTGATTGACGGAGTGTATGTATTTATGTGTGGTCCACTCTATTTTATCGCACATATCCATAGCCACTGTGGCCGCGTCATGTGCGCCGACTGTTCGGTGTTCCGCTACTTTGACGTCAGTCGCAAGAAGCACCGCGTGTGTGCACCCTGCAACGCGGTGCTTGCGCAGGCGAACCGTCTTGGCGACGCCTCGGACGCTGAGAGCATCGAGCGCTCGGGTGCGACCGATGGCGCGACTACCGCAACGCCACGGACTGTGCGCAAGCGCTCGAAGCTCCGCGCGAGTCTCAAGAAGACGTTTGCAGCAAAAGACGCAGCAAAGCGCGAGGCGCCAGTGCGTTTGCCAACAGATCAACACACCAGCAGCAGTGGACAGCACGCAGCTGCGACTGCGACTGTGGCGGTCGTCGCTTCAGACGCGCCATCGAACGATCTGTTTGACGTCGCTGACGACACGTGGTTCACGGACCCGCTCGACAGCGACAGCCGAGTCGCAGCAAAGACGGTGCATTCAACGAAGTACGATCCAAGTGCTTCACAGATGCGTTCAGCTGACGAAACGCTTGACGCGTCAAGCCGCTCGCGCAACACGACCGGTGCTGCTATACCGCGACTTCGTACGACCCGCGATGGACTTGACGTCGACGCGTACGCAGCACGCGACGACGACGTTGCGCTGCAGCAGCAGCAAAGGCCGCGCATGGAGATGCCGCGACCAGCAGTGCCAACTGCATCGATCCCAACGACACTTGTGCAGTCGCAGCCACACACAGTGGCAGACATGGCGCCTCACGATGCAAACGTTCGCCCAGCGCCATCGACGACGCTGCGCGAGAGCATCCGCGACATTCTGCACCTCCACAGCAAGCGCAGCAGCGAGCAGTACAACGACGCAGCTGTGCGAGTCGCTACTGCTGCTGCTGGACGGCCAGACGCATCGTCAGCAGCGATGCCGAGTCAGCACCAGCAGATGCCTCACGCTGCAGCGCGACCGCCTGTCCCTATGCAGCCACCGACAGTGTCGACGCAAGTGCGGCCGACGTTCTACGACGCAGACGTCGACGAGCTCGTTGTCGACGACTCGCCTGGGTACTTTGACCACTCGCAACGTAGCAGTCGAGACGCGCCTCGTGCTGCAATCGCCTCTGTAGCGCTCGATAGCGCAAACTGGAGCAGTGCGCTGCAGCCGCGCACGGTCGCGCCGCGTGTCGTGGCAACACACGACTCGGAGTCGTACAGTCTCGTCGAAGCGCCAGGCGACAGCAGCAGTGGCGGCGACCACGAACGGTCCGTGCCGACAACAGTCGCACAGCAGCAGCAGCGAGTTGTTGGCACGACTGCGAGTTCGGATGCGACTGCGACCGAGTCGGCAGCAGCAGGAGCAGCCGAAACGAACAGCCGCGGTCTCTCTGGTGCGCTCAAGCGGCTCTTTGGCATCACCAAGTCGCCCGGCGCTCACGAGCCATTGCCATCGTCATCGCGACCTGCTGCAGACACTGTTCACAGAACTGAAGCATCAACGGGTCACGACCGCGAGCCGCACGTTGTGCAACGCGTCAGTTCACTTGACCGCTTCCCAATGGCTGAGCGCTCACTTGCATATTCGAGCGACGCGGATGCGGTCACGAGTGCGAGTGCGAGCTACTCGATTGCCGAGTCGACGACAGATTCTGTAGTTGCATCTGCGAGCGCGTACGACAATGTAGCATCGAGTCGCAGCAGCACTATGAGCTACATCGAGACGACACGGCAGCAGCAGCTGCACGCTAGTGCGTCTACGAGTAACCGCACGCCGTCGACGCGGCCGCGCCGCGATACGTTTGACGACCTGTTTGCGTCGCCTACGAGTCGGTCAGCATCGACTGCTGGTGCTGATGCCAATAGCAGTACGCTTGTGACCGCGCGGGCATGGAACGGCGTCAGTGCGACGTACGCGGTGCCAACAGCGACGGGTGTCGACCGCTTTGACCAGCGCCGTGACGAGACCGACGCGTTCCGAGGGTCCGATCATCAGCAGCAGCAGCAGCAACGGCCACTAGACGCGCTCACGCCAGCTGTGTACGCGATCCACCGATCGCGGTCGTCGTCGATCGGACTTGGTGAGAGCGCACCTGCTTCTTCCCAGCCAACGAGCATTCACAGCAGCAGCAGTGCGTGGCAAAGCGTCGCAGCCGATGCGAGTTACAGTATGGCGACGTACGCGGTGCCATCAGGCATTGGCACGGACCGATTCGCAGCGTCGCGCACTCGACAGTACGACGACAATGATATCGACAACAGCAGTCGTGAGCTGTCATTACGACCGCCACCGACCAGCATCATGGACGCGATCACGCGCCGCGACGCTGCGCCAGTAGTGACGTCATCAAACCGCCGCACCGACTCGGTCGACGATCTCTTTGCTGCGTTCGAGCACCCGACCGAGTACGTCTATGATGCTGCGAGCGGCGGGTACGTTGCGCTGACAGTGACACCAACACCAGCAGCAGCAGCGGCGGCGCCGCTGTCGTCTTCGATGAACGCACGTGCAAGTGCAGCAGCGCCAGCGAGTACGAGGTACTCGCCTAAGTACGACGAGCCCCGTCGTCGACTCGACAGTGCCGATGTAATGCACAACGACGCTTCGAGTGTGCAACGCGTCAGCAGCGTCAGTCGTAGTAGCCGCGATCCAATGACGACCGACTTTGAAGGCACGACGGCCGACGACGACGCGCTCGACGACACGATCGTCGACAAGATCTCGTCGCTCGAAGGCGAGTTGGCCGCGCTCAAGCGGCTGATTCGTCAGCGCAAAGACCACGAGCAGCCAGCGAGTCGCAGCACGTCGGCGACGACGATGAAGCAGTTGGCAGTGAGCAGCAGCGTTCGCAGCCACTCGAGAGGCTCGACGGCGCAACACCAGCCGCGCAAGGTCAGCATCTTTGACCACGACAGCAGCGACGACGATGGCGATCGTGATGCTGATGGCGACAATCTAAACGCTCACAAGTCGACGCGAGCGGCGCGGCAGAGAGCGAAGCCACAGCGACAGCAGAAGCAGCGTCGCGACTCGTTTGCCGATCTGTTTGAAGACTCGCCCGTAGCACTTAGTGGAAGTGCTAGTGCCAATGGCAGTAGTGGCGGCTACGAGTCGCTTTTCCACACTGGCGGCTCGGGTCATGAGAGCAGCAGCAGCAGCAGCGAGCGGGAAGACGAGCACACAGCGCCACGACTACGCGCGCGTCGTGCTGGACAAACAACTGCCAAGACGACAGCAGCGACGCGTGCAGCATCCGAGAGCGACGACACGGTCGCGAACGCATCGGCGCTTGTGCCTCACAGCACCTTGACAGCAGCAACTGACGACAGCGACGACGACGCGATGCCGTCGCTCAAGCACCGAAGTCGTCGCAGCCGCAATGCGCGCGCAAGCGTAACGCCATCGACAGCGACGACAACGACTCGAAGCGGCATCTTTAGCGACTCGGACGACGACAACACAGCGCCTGCAGTAGCTGCGACAGTAGCACCAAACGCTCAGTCTCGCGTTCGCAGCGCAGACAGAGCACCAGCAATAGCAGCTGCTGACCCAATCGACGCGCTCTTTGACGCATCGAGCGAGCGCGACGTCACAAACTTGTTCGACGTTGCCGAGTCGCCGCGTGACGTTGCGCAACCAACTGCTGCGACAGAGAAGACGAAGCGCGTCGCCAGCAGCAGCGAAAGCGAAGTCGACGAAGGCGACGGTGCGCAACCGACTGCTGCAACAGCAGCTTTCGACTCGGACGAAGAGCTCGCAAGCAGCCTCGCACGCGCAAAGCAGACGCGTCGGTCGCAGTTGGTTGGTGTTGTCGAGGACGTCGCAGCTACCGATGCTGTTGCGGCTGTAGCAACGCAGATCGGAGACGCAGTCGCGCAATCGGCGCGTGAAGACTTTGATGACGAAGGCGACGCAATCGACTCGGACGACGAGTTTGCATCGATCCTGGCAGCGAACCGACTCGGCAGCAGCGCGTTGACACAGCGAGTCGCAACACACGCACTAGCTGCTACTGAGGACGCGACACTGATCGAGACAGACGGCAGAACCGAAGCGCTTGATGACGACGACCTGCCGGTCGTGGCTGGGCAGCAAGCGCCACTGCAGAGCAAGAGCGTGACATTCGTAGATGACCAGGCAGCAACCAACGACGACAGCAGCGATGACCGAGACGCTGTTGTGACGACAGAGTTGACGCTGACGCCACCTACTGCTCCTGCTGCTGCTGAGGTCGAGCCGGTCGCAAGCGCTGACGCAGTAACAGCGAATGATCCGTCAGAGTCGCCAGTCGAAGATCAGCTCGAAAGTGATGGCGCTGCAGCACACGCAGATGAAGCTGCCGACAGCGACGCGCCACCACCTACTGCTGCTGCTGCTGCTGTTAAGACTGCCATCGACGCGACTGCTGCACTGGCCGTTCAACTGCCAGTTGGTCGCGTCGCTGCTGTGAATGACGACGACGACGACGTCACGCGGCTCTTTGACGCCTCGCGCGACGATTTGTACAGCGTAGCTCTCGGTCTTGAGAAGTCACCATTGGCATCGTCGTCGCTCATTGCAGCTGCTGCTGCTGTCGCTCAGGACGCGCGTGACGGCAGCGACGACGACGACTCGGCGCGTAGTGATGACAACGACAACGATACGCCAGCATTCAGCTTTGAAGTCGCATCGGCAAAGCCATCGCGCCGTACGCCAGCAGGTCGCTCGCTGCTCGATCTCGCAGTCCCGATGCCACGACGGACAGCAGCGGCAGACGACAATGACGACGACAGTGCGGTCGTTCTGTTTGGCAAGTACGCAGCAGCAGCTCCCGCAGCAGCTGCACCTGCCGCAAAGCTGTCGCCTTCGTCACTCGAGCTGCCGACTGCAACTGGCAACGTGGCGGTGACTGTCGAGTCTGATCTGCGGTCGCTACTACTGCCGAGTGACAGCGACGCACTGCCTGACGCCGACTGGCAGCAGCTCCAGGCGCAGGACAAGGCGCGACGCAAGAAGCTGCAGCTCAAGCAACGGCAGATGCAACGCGACAAGCTGCTCAAGAAAAGTGGCGGCGGTGGATCGACGCGGCACGTGACGAGTGGCAATGGCAGTAATGGCGCAGCCGATGCAGCCAGCAGTGGACTGAGTGACAAGCCACGGAAGAAGACGAGCAGCAAGACGGAGCGCGCAGCAGCAGCTGAAGGTGGCGACGACACTGCAACAGTAGATGCGCCTGCTCGTCGCACGAAGACGTCGTCACGCAAGCACAAGCACAAGCACGCGAGCAACGGCAATGGCAACGGTGACGAGCACAGCAAAGAGAACGTTGCGGATGCGAGTGCGAGCACACGCACAGAGTTGTAGGCAACACATTCCCATTCACATACAAACATCAAGTGATTCTGATAAATACGATTTAGGCAGACCAGCCAAACAGCCAGCCATCAAACACTAGCAGCAGCAGCGACTCGACAGTTGCTGTCTGCTACGAGCGCTCCACGTGCTTGTGTCGTCGTGACAGCCGCTACTACTTGGTGCGCTTGAGCATCTTCTGATGGAGCGACAGGAGCCAGAGCTTGTGGACTTTCGGGATGAGGTCAGCGACCGCGACGCGATCAACGGGGTTTGCGGCCCAGCCGCTCTCGAGGATCGCGGCGCAGCCCTGCGGGATGCTCGGGAGCAGCGGCGGCCGCTCGCCGTCTTTCACGCACGTGTACACTTCGAGGTGCGTCTTGCCGTGCCACGGACTCCGGTCCGGCACCATGATCTGCCACAGCGTGATCATGAGGCTGTACGTATCAACCGCTGTACCATATCGCGCGGTCTTGCCGCCCAAGATCATCTCGGGCGCCATGTAGTCAACAGTCCCAGCGATCGTCATCGTGCCGTCCGTGCGCGGGCGCAGCAAGTTTGCTTCGCCAAAGTCTGCGAGCTTGAGCAAGTAGTCCTGCCCAAGCAAAAAGTTGTCGGTCTTGATGTCGCGATGGAGCAACGGCGGCGTGAAGCTATGGAGGTACGCGACGGCCTTGCACGCGTCGAGCCAGGCCTTGAGCTTCGTCGAGAGGCCCCAGAGCGAGCTGCTCTGGAGCGCAACGTCCAAGCCGCCGTATTCGCAAAACTCAAACACGAGCGAGATCGACGGCGGCACGACGCACAGGCCAAAGAACCGCACGACGTTTGGGTGCGAGAGCTGGACGTTCAGCGCCGTCTCGCGCGAGAACCGATGGAGCTCTTCGTCCGTGACTTGCACCGACGTGTAGATCTTGAGCGCAATGTCGGTGCTGCCGCGCAACACACCGCGCATGACGATCGACGTCGCGCCCTGCGCAATGATCCCATCGAGCTTGAGCGCCGAGAAGTCGACGACGTTCTTCCGATGCTCTTCGATCATGCGGTGGACGTCGTACACGGACGTCCGCGTCGAAAAGTTCGTGATCATCCCGCGCTCGGCAAGCTGCCGCATGTACTGCCGCATCGGGTTCCGCGTCGGCGCGCGCGCGTCGTCCATGCCGAGCCAGTACCGCGTGTCGGCGCGCAGTGACAGCAGGAGCGCGACGGTCGTGAGCGCAAACAGACTGTTGACAACGCACACGCCGACAAACACAGTGTGCGTGCCGCCCAAGCCACTAACGTCCATGATCTGAACGACGAGGCTCGCGACGACGCCGACGACTGCGCTCACAAAGAAGAAGTCGAACGTCGCGCGCGCATGGAACACAAACTTGGCCCAGACGTAGAACAGCAGCAGCAGTGCGTAGACGCCAATTGTAACCGCCGTGACGGTCGCACTGCCCTGTCGAAACAGACTCATGACGAGCACGAGCATGACGATGCACGCTGCGCCCGAGTACACGATCGACCGCACGACCGCTTCCTGCGACACGCTGCGCTGCGTCATGAGCATTGGTAACAGCTGCAGGATCCACACGAGCGGCAGTGACGTTGCGCTGCACGGGTACTTGGCGTCGCTCACATGCGAGTTGCTATTTGTAACCGGTGCGATTGCTGCAGTTGTTGTGTCGGCGGGAGGGTTGTCGACAGGCTGGTAACTCACGGCGTAGACGACGATGCCAGTGAGCGACAGGATCGCAATCATGTACCAGATCGCCTCGTAGCACGGCAGCATGAACGCCGACGCTAGTAGCCAGAGGAGAGCGAGTAGGCAGACAATCGAATGAGTGTTAGCAATTTTCGCACAAAGAAACAAATATCATCAAACTCACAAAAGACTACACCCATTTGCAACCACTCAGTTCGAAACCACATATTTGCAACCATCCAGTAACACATACGCACTCAAGTTCATGCGCACGCTCTGCTGGCCGTGGCTCCGCAGTACGCGCTTGCGTGCGCGACTGCAACGGACTGCGATGATGCTCGCGACGACAAAGAGCACGACGTGGTTGAGCGCGGGGATGAGAAACGACGCGAGCGACGCGGTCGAGACGCGAAACTGAGTCTCGCCAGTTGCTAATGGGAGCTGGCACTGCGCTCGGTACGTCGGGCCAACGTGCGGGACAAACACGACTGCGAGCACAATAGCAACTGGCACGGCCGCAAGCGAGAGCACGAGCGTGAAGAGCAGAAAGTACGAGTCCCAGTTCGTGTGGAAGCGCTGGACGAGCGTTCGGAGCCACTTTGTGGGCGACACGCGGCGCGCAGTTGACCCGTTCGACTGCAGCGTCTCGCTCAGCGAGTCGCCCGACGTGTTGCTAATGCGCAGGCCCAGGTCGGCAAACGACTGGCACGACGGATCGCGCGCCGACGCAGTTGCTGCGCCACGGCCGACGCTTGCAGCGCCGCCACCTGTGCGGGTGCCAAAGAGCGAGTTGAGCGACAGCTGGTTGTTCGCGGCGAGGCTCGCTGCATTGAGTGTAGCGCCACTAGGGCCGATGGTACCCAAGCCAGTCATGCCATTGAGTGTACTGCTGTTGTTCAGTGTGGCAAGCGCGTCCGGGACGTCGTCGATCACGATCGCGTCCTGCCGCGTGGGCATGATGTTCTCTGGGTTGGTAAACACGCTGCGGTGGATGACCGGAAAGAGGTCGTGCATCGTGCTCGCGTGCAGCATGCGCTGCTGCTGCTGCTGCTGACGTAGGAGAAACGAGTTGTTGGTCTGTCCTGGGCCTGCTGTAGCGCGTGGCGACGGCACGCCGACGCGACCGCTGTACTCGTAGTAGCTCTCGGGCGTCGGCGGTGCCGGCTGCCGCGACGGTATTGCGCTGATTGGGTTTGCGGATGCTGCTGCGGCGCGGCGCTGCTGGTTCTGGTTGTGGAACTGGAACGGATGGCGATGCGTCTCGGGCGTGTACGACGAGCTCGCGCGCGACCGCGGCGCTCCGTTAACGCCATCGACGTCGTCGGCGTGCGAGTCGCGCGCTTCGAGCAGCGTGAAACTCGCGTTCGGCGTCGGCGACTGTCGCTCGTCGTCGTCGCTATCGATCATCGCGCCTGTGCCAGAGCGTCGTCGCTCCATTCGCGTCGGTCTCTGCTATCGCGGCGTCGACGGTCTCACTTTACGTGCGAATCTTGCCAGTTGGCTCGCTGGCGCGATCTCCGGTCTGCTTGTTGGTGAAGAGCGAGAAGGTGTCGTTGCCACACACTCGCGAGTTGTAAGCTGCCTGCGTGTCGAGTGGAAGGGTGGTCGATTCGATCCGTCGAAGGAATCGCTCGCGTCTGTGCTGATCGATCGGCGACTGCGTCGATGTCTGTGTGACCGAGTGTCTATATGAGCAGGTCGGAACGCGCTGCCGCCAGCTGTGCGGACGCCAGCTGTGTCGTCGCTGCTGTTGTAGCGTGGTGTTGGTCGTGTATGAGCTGCAGCGCGCTCTCTGCACTGATCGCCTGCCACCTAATGTAGGGCAAGCGCGCGTCGATGCTGCCGATGTCGTTGCAGCGTGATGCTCCTTCCGATGCCAATTGACTGCTCGCTCACTTCTGCTTTCTCGACTGATGTCAGCAAAAGCGCTGGCTTTCGAATTTCATTGCAGCACTGCTTGATGTTTTTTAGCAGTAAAAAGACGCGACATGAAGAAAACCTATCAGACGGCAACATGACAGATAGCCGTTTCACTATCCATTTTGCACACGAGCGAG
>JAADXO010001106.1:0-10227 GCA_023337825.1 Globisporangium apiculatum
ACACAGCTGGCCCACAAATGCTTCTGATGTTGCTTTCGACGCCTTTCTTCGCTGTCATTTAAATCAGTTTTTAGCAGTTTTTGTAGGAGTTCGATAATTACTCGAATCACACTCCATTTCACTGAAGTGCCGAAATGGGAATACTGTTGGAGTTTCAATGTGATATTGTTTATCTCGAAACTATGGACTTGAAACGTAGTCATAGTTCCCATCATAAAACACTGCACTATTCAATCTTGTGACGATTGAGAGCATTGATCCGAAAGCAACGAGGCGACACTGCTGCTTACATACCTGCTGCGTGTGGACAACAAGAGCAGCCGACGCCACACAGTGCGATGTCACGCAAGCTCGTCAAACAGGAGTACAGCAAGCTCGCGGCTCGCAGCGCAGAGGACGACGAGCAGCAGCAACAGCTCGAGAAAGGCGTCAGTGCACATCAGCAGCGCAAGCATGCAGCGCCGTTGCTGATGTCTGCGCAGACCAGTGACAGCGATCGATCCGGTATGGACGATGACGACGACGACGACGATAGTGTGCGATTTGACCCGGACCCGAGCGCGATGCACGCATTCTTCCCGCGCCGTCGTGCTGGCGCACTGTTCCTCGCAGCGCTTGCAATCATGACGATGCTGTTCTTGCTCATCGTGTACCTCGTCGTGCGGCGCAACCAGTTGAAGCAGTCACTTCATGGCACATCGCACAGCTGGCGCAATGCGTTCCCAGACGACGTTGTTGCCATGATCGACGACGCGATTGACCCTTGCGACGACTTTTACGCGTTTGCATGTGGCAAGTGGATTGATGAGACCTCGATCCCGCCCGAGCGCGCGAGCGTCTACGCGTCGTTCACGCGCGTGCAGGACGCGAACGAAGCAGCACTGCAAGCGATCATGGCCGAGAACTGGCCGCTGATCGGCGAGCTGTATCACTCGTGTATGAACTTGAGCGCGATCAACGCGACTGGCGTAGCGCCACTGCAGGATGCGCTCGACCGCATCGCGCACGTCCGCACCAAGCACGAGCTGTTTGAGCTCGCTGGCGCGCTGTCGCAGACCGGTCCCGACTTTCTCACAGCGCTTGGTGTCGCGCCGGACGCAAAGGACGCAACGACGTATGCGCTGTACGTCTCGCAGACTGGCTTGACACTGCCGGACCGCACGTACTACCTCGACGACGCGCGGTTCAGTGACGTCGAGTCCGATTTGGTGACGTTTGTCACTGCGATGTTTACGCTATCCGGTGCAGCGGCTGCTGCTGACGCATCGCGCGTCGTCGCATTTGAGCGTGCGCTCGCAGCAGCGTTCGTGCCAAAAGAGGAGCTCACAGACCCAACAAAGACGTACAACGTTGTCGCGACAAGCGATGCAGCCGCGCAGTACCCGCTGCTCGTTGGCGCGTACTTGAACGGCTCGGGCATTGCAGCGATCGTCGCGAATGAGCTCCACACTGCTGGAGGTCCAGCTACCCTTGCGACGCTCGTGGTCGAGACGCCGGCGTTCTTTGCTGCAGCTGAAGCGCTCGTACGCTCGACCGACCTCGCGACGCTGCGTGCTGTGCTGACGTATCAGTACGTCCAGCACTATGCTCCTACACTGCCCGAGCCGTTCGTCGCTGCTGCGTTCGCACTGTTCAAGCAGAAGCTACAGGGCCAAGAGCAGCGCACGCCACGGTGGAAAGTCTGTCTGCGGCAGGTCACGTCGTACTTTCCGAACCTCGTCGGCAAGTACTACTTTCTATCGCGCTTTGATACGAAGAGCGAAGCGGCAGCGATCGACCTCGTGGCGCAGATCGAGCGTGCAATGCGCAAGCAGCTCGCCGCGCTGCCGTGGCTCGACACGGCGACGCGTACTGCTGCGATCGCGAAACTTGCGCACGTCTCGAACCTCGTCGGCCATGCGACTACGTACGAGCGCTTCCCGTTTGAGCTGTCACCGACGGAACTCGCAGCAAACATCGCGACGCTCGCACACCACCAGTACAACAAGACGGTGAAGCGCATTGGCCAGCGCGTCGCGCGCGACGAGTGGTTCATGACGGCAGCTGACGTGAACGCGTACTACAGTCCGTCGGGGAACCAGATCGTGTTTCCAGCTGGGATCCTCCAGCCGCCGTTCTTTGCAAGTGGTCGGCCAGCAGCGCAGAACTATGGCGCGATCGGGAGCATCATGGGCCACGAGCTCACGCACGGCTTTGACGCACAGGGACGCAACTTTGACGGCGACGGGAATCTTGTAAGTTGGTGGAGCAATGCGACCGCGCGCGAGTTTGGCATGCGGGCCCAGTGTCTCGTCGACCAGTACGACGCGTTTACCGTCACGAGTGCGTATAACGCATCGTTTGTGCTTGGTAAAGTGAATGGGAACTATACGCTCAGCGAGAACATTGCCGACAATGGCGGCGTCAAGCTCGCGTTCCAAGCGTTCGAACGTGCGCGTGAAGCAGGCGCGACAACACCGAGTGTTGGCAGTACCGATTCATCGGTTCGCATGGCGCAAGCAAGCGCCGACAAGCTCTTCTTTGTGTCGTTTGCACAGGCGTTCTGCGCCAAGTCGAGCGACGCGGCGATGGTCCGGCGCTTGAGCACGGATCCGCATGCACCCGAGCAGTGGCGCATCAACGGCGTCATGATGAACAGCGACGCGTTTGCGCGCACGTTTGCGTGTCGCCGTGGCGCCAAGATGAATCCGGAGAAGAAGTGCAAGCTCTGGTAACGACGGCAGCAGTGGTAGTGTCCTAATGCGTATTTGAGCATGTGTATGGTAGTGGTCTATAACGAACTCTTCATATCGTGGTGGCTGTCGAGTACATTGCGGTTGGACAGCTCATGTGGTAGCGAAGTAGGCAGATCGCACACCCGCAGGTAGCACTGGCGTCTGTATGTCCATCCGTATGTACGTTTGAGATGCCTCTTTCGGTGCTGCAGTGTCCAACGAATACAGACGCATCCAGTCAGGTCAGTCAGCTGACGTGTCGATTTGGCGCTGGTCGTGAAAGATACCGAACCGAACGATTTGCGACTCGTAGTCGCACTCAATGTTTAGCTGCGAGCGTCAACACCACCTGGTCGGTGGTGTCTGCCAGATGGTTGGACTCGCTTCAAGCGTTTGCTATTCGTCTGCGTATGCTGCTTGAACCTGCTAGCAGTCCGTCGTCGCTGTGACGAGGATTCGAGATGATAGGAGTCCGCTGCGTAAACTTGCTGAGAGTCAGCAACACTCGATTTTACATTGCGATCCGCATTCCTGGCCGTCGGAGCAGCAGCGACTCCGAGCTAAAGCGATGCAACGTGGACGGATCGATGACCAAATGGCTGGACAGCTCACAAGTACATTTGCCTCGCTCCGACGACCGAATCGACTCACCAATCCCTTACGACCCAGCGTTTCATCCAAGTCATTTGCTTCCCATGAAGATCGTATACACTATCGCGCTCACTGTTGCCGCGCTGCTCTCCGTCTCGACCGCACAGGACGCTGCTGCTGTCGCTTTCTCGGACACGGACGGAAATGCCATCATTGCGTCTCCTGTCGATACGACTGGCGCCGACGCTGACTTTGTCGCGGTCCCGACTGACACTTCCACCGACGATGCTGATCGCTCTGTAGATGCCATCACTGCGGCCGACGACACGACGGACGACGATGCCAACTTTGTGAACACCGGTGTCGACGACGACGACTATGTTGGCGCCGACGCAGATGCGGTCAATGACGACCGCAACGATGACCCTGCTGTGAACGACGATGGGACAGTGGCTCCAGCAGCACCCGCTACAACGGAGCCCGCACCGTCGACGCCTGCTCCGACAACAACCACCGCACCGTTCAATTATCCGCTCGCGCGCCAACAGGTGATCATGGGCGTGAACAAAGCGCGTCAAAGCGCTGGACTCGCACAGATCTGCCTCAGCGCCAAGCTCATGAGCGCTGCGCAGTCACAGGCATCGTTCCAGGCGACGACCAACAGCGTGACCGTCACAGGCGAGAATGGCTCTCAGCCGTCGGACCGCGGCCTCAAGGCGGGCTTCAACGCGACAGCAGGTGTGGCCGAGCTCGTCGGTGCAGGCTACGCGACGCCAGACGAGCTCATTGCTGCGTGGTTTGCATCCGAGAGCTCCAAGGCCATCGTGCTCGGGAACTACACGCACATCGGACCCGGCATCACAGTCGACACGAAGCAGCAGTATGTGTACTACTGGGCCATCGACTTCGCCTCGGGCGTGGGCGAGACATGCTCGGGGCTCGCGGCGTAACCTAGTTAGCGAAACTTGATGGTGCGCTTGCAAGTGCGCCGCCACGTTGAAACAGTCTTGCCCGACACGTTCTCGTCACAGTACCATCCGTGTGAACGTGACTCTCGAGATGCAGCGATGGCGCAGTGCGTGTCTATCGAATCGTCCTCTCAATGTATGTTTGTTTGTCTGTTTCATGATACTGGTATCACTATTCGATCGCAGCTACACCGAGCTGCGTTGTGCATAGGAAGCTATGGTGATCATGTTCGTTCGTTGGTTGCGTCTCTATCGTCACAATCGATGTCGATGGATGAGTATGCGCTGTTTGCATCGAGCTCGGTGGAGAGGTGCATTGAGCGACTACGACTGTAGTGGACGCTTGTTGAGCTCAGTCCGCTGCGCGTGGTGTGCAACTGAGCGGCAAGAACACTTGATCGCACCAGCAACGTCACGCCTAACACACACATGAACATTGAGTCTCCACGAGATGCTCGAATCGCTCACAGATCACGACCGCATCTTCCAGTAGCGCAAACATCGCGCATGCCATTACGCAACAACGTCACTTCGACCTTCACTATCGCAAAGACACGCTGTGCATCCATGACGTGCTGTCGTCAGCAACTTGCCTCTTGTAATAGGTATTGCACATGCAGCTCGTTGTTTGAGAGGTGGAAATGAAACGCAGATTGTATACACACGGCACATGAAAATGCGCTTTTTGGATGCCGTGAGAAGGCTCTCGAACAAGTGGGTTCAGCGTGCGATCCACTGTGGCGCGCGATTCGCACGTGAATTGCGATCCAGCAACATACTGTCTGTGCGTGCAATTTTTCTGTGCGAGGCGGCTGCAGTAGCAACATTCCCGCAACAACGACGCAAAGAGGCAACAACAGCAAACAAAGCAGCAGCGCGATCAATCGCGCCAGCAAGCGACGCCGCTCGTGCTTCTCCCCATCACTTCCTCCTTCCCCTTCCTTCGCCCCTCGCGCTCGCTGTACAAGTACCTACTGCTGCAGCACACGGCGCGAACACACCAACTCGTGCACACTCGTTCCTTGTTCCTTCTGTGCAAGTGTGCGCACACGCCTCCTCCCCTTCCAGCTGCTTCCGAGATTGGTGCAGCGTGCGACGAGCAACTCCCGAGCGACCACAACGAAGTTCGAACGCACACGACGCGATCCTCTCCTCTCGACGGACGACGAACCAGTCCGCGAGCTCGTCACAACGTACGTCTTGTGTCTGCAAGTGCATGTGCGACGATGACGACAACTGTGGTGCATGCTCGATCTGCTATTGTATCTGTGTCTGCGTGTCGACACTGCGCTCGTCTCTTGCGACGACTACACCTGCACACCCGACGTACTAACCGACCGACCGTTTGCATCCGTCTACTCGCTCGACCAGCAAACGCATCACAGCATCGCAAGTACACACGCTGCCGCAATGAGCGCGCCGATGCCGATCCAGACAGTCGGCGCAGCCATGTCGCCGCGCGCTGCAGCCCTTAGCAACGAACAGTGGAACCAACTGTCGCAAGCAACGCTCGAGTTTGGCGACCAGTACGGTGCGAGCAGTCAGAACAGTCCACCGAAGCTCTCGCCCAAGTTCTTACGCACGATCTTTGACCCGCTCGGCGAGCACAAGCACGACGCCGAGTGCCTCTTCCGCGTCCGCATCTCGGGCATCCAGTGCCGGAACTTGCAAGGGCGCAAGTTTAGCGGCAAGAGCGACCCGTTTGTCGAGTTTTACTGGGACGACGCCGACGAGACCGCGCCGTACACGACGCCTGTGATGAAGAACGACCTGAACCCGAACTTCAAGGGCCTGCTGATCGCATTCGAGTACAAAGCGCTGCTGCAGTCGCTGCCAAAGCGCGAGCTCGTTGCGAAAGTGTTTACGAACCGCAAGTTTGGCTCGAAGACGCTCATCGGCTGTGCGCGCGTCGACCTCTGGACTGTCGCGACTGGTCCTGTGCACCACGACCACCACTTGATTGGGTGCGACAATGGTCGTATCGTGTTCAACTGCTACATGGAGCAGTGCTCCGAGTGGAACATCTCGGTCAGCGACATTGGCGTCATGATGCCAGCGATTGCAAACGAACTCGATCGACCAGAAGGCCACGACTTCCAGGAAGACGCGTCGCTGCCGCTCAAGAAGTTTGCAGTCAGCTACAAGTGCACAGTCGGGACGAACGAGAACTTTTACATGGGCAACGCGCTCAAGCACGCCGAGAAGCGCGTGATGGCCGAGATCACCGAAGTGAGCTTCCCGTCGCTTGCACGGCTCGCAGTGCTCTCGTCGCGCGTGTCGCGACCAAACTCGCAGCAATCGCTCGTGCCAACAGCTGACGACGATGCGGCGTTCTCGGACCCGCTCGTAGCTGAAGATCCAGTCGGCGTGCACTGGACGACAGCGACCGACTACCTCCCGCCGATCACGCGCTACAGTACGTTTGACGAGCTCATGTCGGCGACGCTGACGCTCGAGGTGCGTTGCGTTACGCTAGTGCTTTGGTGGAGGCTGGTTGACTGGCTGGTTGCGTCCGACAGTGTCGACACTGACAGATTGCTATACGACGTACGTACGTATACGAATGGATGTATATGTCTACAGATCCGTCAGCTGTGCGTCGGCCGTGGACAGATGGCGACCGACCCGGACGGCGGCTTCCTCACGCTGCTCGACAAGTACAACAAAGAGAGCGTGGTACGTCGTGTCTCTCGTTACTTGCTGCTGGGGAGAACGGGTCGTGATTCTGTTCTGATTGTGAGTATGTATGACCATACTAACACTTTCTATTTACGACACACGACAGGTCGTTGCGAGCGACGACCAGCGCTTTGACGACGAGATCCGGAACACGCTGCTGTTTGGTCAGACGTGGCTGTCGCTCGAGAAGAGCTTTGAAGATGCGCTCCAGGAGCGAATAAAGAAGAAGCTCGACGCCGACCCGGCGCAAGCGCTCAACGGCCTTGGGTTTGCTGAGCCGTTTGTTACGAGCAAGTTTGAGCAGAGCTTGACGCTCAAGGGCCACCAAGTCGCGGTCATCTACGGCACGATCCTGTTCAAGAAGATTCCCGATGTCCGACAACTCCGCTGTGGCGTGATCAGCGAAACCGGCATCTCGTCGTCGTCGTCCGTGATTGTCGGCGGCGTCCCGGGCGGCGGCGCAACGTCCAAGAAACTGCCGCGCAAAGCGAAAGTCGTGATTCCGATCGAAGCGCAGCGCGTGCTCGAGAAGATGCAGGACCTCGTCGAGCTCATGTCGGTGCGCCAAAAGGACGACAAAGAGGGCAAGGTCCGGAAAGCCACGAAGATCCTCAAGATGCTCCAGATCTCGCACAAAGCGTCGATGCTTTCGTGGGTCTACGCATCGGCCGAAGCGCTCGACGAAACGAAGAGCATCCTGTTGCGGCTCTGGCAGTTTCTGCTCGAGAACATCCGCGTGCGGCACTACACGCTCCGGAACGTCTTTTACGAGCTCCTGTTCTACCTCGTGAAGCGCGCCGAGCTGAGCGACTTGCCGCTCCTTGGCTTTGACTCGACCGTTGTGACAAACGCGCTCGGGTTCAAACAGACACACAAAGTGACGAAGCGCGACCTCGAGTTTGGTCTCAAGCTCCGCGCGATGCTCGTCGAGACCAAGTTCTGTGTCCTCCAGACCGTCTCGGTGCGCGGCGTGATGAACAACAACCTCATGTTCTTTGTCGCGCGCATGCTCTCGGTCCTGTGCTTTCGGCTCCCGAGCTTTGGCGTCGAGCTGTACCAGCTCTGGGCCGACTCGTACGTCGAAGACATCCCGAACCTCGCCGAGTTCCACGTGAACGCGCACGCCGACTTGTTTGCAATGGACGGCTTGGAGGCGCACTTGGACTGGCGTCGGTTCCACAAGGCCGTGTACGACGAGTTTGGCGAGAAGGTCTTGAAGAAACAGGAGGAGGAGGCCGAAGACAAGTACGAGATCACGTCCGAGGCGTGGAAGTCGCGCTTCCGGCGACTCAATGGCGAAGCAAACACGCTCAACATCTTGCTCGTCGACCAGTGGCTCTGGTACGTCCTCGATACACTCGCGGTGCTGAACCAGAAGATCGGCTGGGTGCACTTGCCCGGCTACGGCCAAGTGCTCAAGGTCTTTTTCCTCGAGCTCAAGACGCAAAAGTCGGGCTGGCTCCCGCCGACGCTCTACAAGCTCTCGTGCACGATGCTGTCGAACCCAAACTTGATCAACCCGATGACCAAGTTTCTGCTGAGCAGCACGAGCGTCCACGACGTGACTGCTGTCATTGGCTCGGTCGAACTCCTCGGTGTCTGGATGTACATGATCCGGAGCTGGCGCGTCCGCCTGAGCTCGTACCGGCTCTCGCACCTCGAGAACAACGACCGCTGGAACTTTCATCAGGACGATCAGTACTCGATCCCCGCCGGCGACGAAGTGTCGTTGTTGCCGCCGTCGTTTGACTTTCGGTTCCTCTGCTCAGCGCTCCGGATCCTCCTCGAATCCGAGCATACGCAGGTCGTGCTCACGACGCTCGAGTTCCTCTACAACTGCTGGGACTGTTTCCCCGAACGCCACGCCGACAAGCTCCGGTTCGAGCTCCTCCAGTCGTTTGCGCGCCTCTTTCTCCACTGGCACCGCGAAGTGCGCCACTTTTTCCACACGCTCATTGCGTTTCGCGCGATGAAGCCGCACGGCTGGACGCAAAAAGGCGCGTCGTTTGTCAACACGCCGCCGCACAGCCGTCGGCAGATCGACGCAGTTGCTGCTGACTTTAACTCGTCGCTTGGGCGCGAAGAACAGGCCGCCGATAGTCAGAAGCGCACGCGGTCGTACAGCGCGAGCAACCTCCTCGAGTCAGTCTCGAAGCGGTTCACGTCGTCGTCGCCGCGGTCATCGCCACGGTCGTCCCCAGCGCCGTCACCGCGTGGATCTGGGACAGGGTTGACGCTCACGATCTCGTCACCGAGCAGTCGCAGTGGTACGAGTGGCGGCGGTGGTGGCTTTAGTAGCAACAGCAGCACACCGACGTCGGTCGGCAAGAACGCCAACAGCAACACGGACGGTTTCAACAGCTCGTTCTCGACCGATCGCAAGACACGGAGCATCTCGGAGGACTTTAACAAGCTCCCGCTGCAGCCACAGCCCAAGATGGACGCGAACCTCCAGCTCCAGTTCAATCGGCTCCTCGAGTCGATCTACGCAGCTGCGAAGAAGTACATTGATCGTCAGGCGACCGACGGGCACTTGATGCGCACGAAGCAGCCATTGAAAGCGACGTGGAAGAAGAAGGGCGTGCTGCTCAAGCAGGGCTTCATCTACAAGAACACGTGGAAGCAAAAGTTCTTCTCGCTCCAGAACAACAAGTTGGGCTACGCGGACGCCGAGACCGGACCGATCAAGCGCGAGATCAACGTGATTGGGAGCGTCGTGACGGAGCTCGCGAACCAGCTCGACCAGTCGCAGGGCACGCGCGTCGTGCTGTTCAACTGCTTCCAGGTCGATAGCGGGTACTCGAAGTTTACATTGTGCGCGCCGACGTTTGAGGACCAGCGCGAGTGGATCGAAGTCTTGACGCAGAACGCAACGGCCGAGACGGCAGTCAAGAAACCCGACGAGCAGCTCTCGCAGCTCGACGTCGCTGAAGTGACCGACAAGCTCGAGTCGCTCGCTGGCAAGCACGACGCAGCCGAAGCGATCTCGGAGAGTCTGCTGCCGTACACAGCGCTCGCTGTGAAAGAGTACGTTGCTGGCAATGTGTATGGATGTGGCTATGCGATCGCAGTCGAACTAACACTGCCATATGTCATTGTTGATCGGTTGGTTGGTTGTCCAGGTGGCTGCAGTTCCGCGTCGATGCGATGGAGATTGAGAGCCAAATTGCTGCGGGTTTGACGTTCCAGATGCCCGTGCTGCTCTCCAAGTCGTCGCTGTACGCCGATGACGACTAGCGCACGAGATAGCGAGATTAAATGACAGAAGGATGATG
>JAADXO010001107.1:0-10223 GCA_023337825.1 Globisporangium apiculatum
ACGCACTTTGCGCTCTTTCGCGTCTTTGCACAGGAGGCCGATCGCGTCGCTGCTGCTGCTGAGCGCTTGGGCGATGTTGATGATGACGATATGGATGACGTCGTCAACAACAACAGTAGCGACACGCTGTTTCAGCAAATCGCTGCGCTCATCCAGCGCGTCTGCACGACAGCGCCCGCAGCGCAACTCGACGTCGGTGTCTTCAACGCAGCGCTCGACGTGTTCCAGCGCGCGGGCGACACGCGCAGCGCATTCGACGTGTTCAACGCCATGCAGACTCGTGGGCTCACACCAACGGACTTGACGCTTCAGCTGCTCTTTGCAGCGTGCAGTCGCTCAGAGCAAAAGGACACCGGGCTCCAGTTTCTTCGCTACCTCATGGATGACTACGCTTACACACCGACGCTCGCTGTACTCAACGGCGCCCTCGAGCTCTGTGCGACAGCCAACGCACCGCATGACGCGCTCGAGCTGTTTAGAGGCATCGACGCGTCGGGTATACTCCAGCCAAATGAAGCGACGTTTGTTGCGCTCGTCCATGCGTTTGCAGTCGCGGGTGACGTCGAGCAGGCGATGGCGTATACGCGTGAGCTGACGATGCAGCGTAACGGCAAAGCGTCGCGCGACGCGTACAACCGGACGCTCCAGGCGTGTGCAGTTGCGCACAGACCGCTACGAGCGCTTGAGGTGCTGCGCGAGATGCAGATGACTCAGCAGTCTGTTGCGCCAGATGCTGTGTCGTACAACATGGTGCTCAAAGCGTTTGCAAAGGGCGATCGCTCGCCGAGTCGTGACGATGACGACGATGATGACGCCGACAGCTACAGCGACGACGACGACGTCGATGACGACACCAGCGGCAGTGATGATTACAGTGACGGTGACGTCAGTGATGACGACTATTCGTATAAGTACGGTGATGACGGTGACGATGACAGTGACGACGGACGAGAGGTCCTGGATCGCGAGCACGTGCGGCAGCTGCTGACAGATCTGCTCGCAGAGATGCGGCAGTCCGGCGTGCGCGTGACGTCGATCACGTACACACGGCTGATCGCAGCGTGCGCAGTGCGCGGCGACACAGCCGGCGTGCTCGCGTTCTTTGACGACCTGATGCAGCACGAAGCAGTCGATGCATCTACATCTGATTCCGAGTCACAGCATCAGCTGGCGCTCGCGTCCGAGTCGAGTCTGCAGAGCTACTTGCGCGCGTGCAGCTGGACACACGACCTCACACGCACACGCGCGCTCATGACGCGGCTGCAGTTGCGATACAAAGAACTTGGTGAGCGCGTGTCGCCGCGCGTCGTGCTGCAGCTGCTGCATACACTCGAGACTCTCGAAGCGTGGCGCGACGCGGTCGCCGTATTGCGCGACCTTGAGACCCAGTATGGTACGCGGCCGAGCGCTGTGTTCTTTACGCGCGTCATGCGGACGTGCAACGCAGCCGGCGAGTTCCACGTCGTCGAGCAGATCTTTGAGACATTGCAGCACGCGACGGCGTACAAAGCGCTTGAGTGCTCGAGCGAGAGCTTTATCGAAGCGATCTATGCTGCTGAGCAGCGCGAGCAGTGGGTCGACGCAACGAACCTCTTCGTCGCAATGCAGCAGCACGCGAGTGCGCGCGGCGATGCAGTTCCATCGACGCAGCTCCAGCGCATTGCGCTCGGTCGCTACAGCGTGCGCGACCACGACGACGCTGTGCGTCGCAAAAGCGATTGAGTGATAGAGACGGAGAGCGATAGAGCTAGCACGCGGGTCCATACAGTAGTTTGAGCCAGTCGATGGATCCATTGATTGACTATCTAAGAGCGTCCACATAGACGACACAACGCATCAAGTGACGAATACACACAGAGACACACTTTAGCTGTATGGAGACAGTAGACAATAGGCTGACCGCCTGACCGCGCATACTGCACGTTTCGCGTCTCGCAACTGCATGAGCAAGTCAGTCAACAGATAGACACTAGGGCGTGCAGTCGTCGTCATTGTCGTCATGGCCGTCATCGTCGTCGAGCAAGAGCGCGACCATCTCGGGCCGCGGCGTCGGCGGAGCGCGTGCACCAATCTCGGGACTGCTCGCGCCCGTGCTGCTGCCAGTCGCACTGCTGCCATTAACACTGTCGTAGATCGACGCGTCGGACGCCATGCAGTGGAACACGACGCCACCAACGACGAGCACGAGCGACGCAATGCCAAACACCACGTCCCAGCGTCCTGTTGCCTCAAGGATCTTGCCGGTCACGACGTTCCCAACGATGCCAGGAAGTGTTGCGAACGTGTTCGAGACGCCCATGACGTGCGCTGCGTGGTTCGGCCCAATGTCAATCATGTTGACCCAGTAGCCCGCCATCGACGCGCGACTGCAGTAGAGCGTGAGCGACAGCAGCGCAACGGCACTCGGCGCATCGGTCGCAAAGCGCAGCGTAAACAGAAAGACCGCCGAGCCAAAAAAGCCGATCGCGTTCATGAGCTGCCGCACGTGCAGTACGCGATGGCCGCGCGCAACGAGCGTGTCAGCGAGCCGGCCAAACACGAGCGCGCCAACGTAGCCGCACACGTACGGCAGTGCAGCAACGACACCGTTTGTACCGAGGTCGAGGTGCAGCACTTGGCGAAAGTACAGTGGGATCCACCCGAGCAGCACGTACCAGCTGTAGTTGTAGCAGACGTGCGCGCAGTAGACCGCCCACGCTGGCCGCGAGGTCAGCAGTACGCGCCAGTTGATCGGCTCGTGCTCGACAGCCGCGATGCTCTCAAACTGCCGACTGTGACGCTGCGGGTCGAGCGTGCGGTTTGCGAGGATGAAGTCTCTCTCCGCACGCGAGATGCGAGCGTCGCGCTCGGGGCTGCTCACGCCGATCACGACGAAGACAGCGACCCATACAAAGCTCAACACCCCAAAGACGACAAAGATGCGCTGCCAGCCGCTTGCTGCAAGCAGCATCGGCGACACGATCAATGCCGTGATTGTCCCGAGGTCGCTGCCGCTCGAGACGAACGCGACGAGGCGACTGCGCTCCTGCAGCGGGTACCACGCGCCCGAGAGCTGGTGCATGCACGGAAAGAGAATGCCTTCACCGAGACCCATGCCGGCACGTGCGAGGTAGAGGCACCACGCGCAGTCGGCGACGAGGACCGTCGAGAGGTCAAAGAGCGTCCAGACAACGACGCCGGTGAGCAGCACGACCTTGGCGCCGAGCTTTGTCGCGAAGTACCCGCCAAGGATCTGCACGTGTATGTACGTGTGTGCATACATGTAAGAGAGAGTTGTGCAGTCAGTACAGGAGGCGTAGCACGACAGAGCGAACGCATGCGCACGGACCTGCGTCGCCATGTAGCCATAGAAGAACGCTGCGAGCACTTGGCCCTGCACCTCTTTCGAGTCGACGAACGACGGCAGCGCGATACCGATGTTTGTGCCTGTTATGTGCGGCCAGATACACATACACACGCTCACTCGTTAGGCCTGCCGTGTGATGCGGTACATCATTGTCCCGCACTGTCGTGTTAAACAGCCATCGAACGTACGGTCGGCGTAGCAAATCGTCGTGACCCAGAGGCAGAGCACCGCGATCAAGTAGCGCTTCCGGCCGGCAGGGAACTCGACATCGATAGCGCCCGGCAGGTGCTTGCCGCCGTCAGCACGCGTCGCCACCATGGTCGTCGCAGGCGTGACGATAGGCGATTTGATGAGTGTGTCGATCAAGTCAAATGTGAAGATCTCTCGTTCTGTCAACAGCATCCCCGAATGAATATGTTCTTCATCAGAACAGATTTAAGTATGATTGATGTACAAGAGTGTTATTAGGTTTAGACAAAACAACAGTAACGTACTGACGAAAGAAATGAAAAAACAACGCAAGGAATTTACGATCCAAGGTTGCGTTTTGAATTGGATAACTGTCAAATCCGCCGAATTGCCAGATTTCCAACCTCACACACAGATCGCCAGTCGCAACCGGTACGTCATGCACGTGCATGCAAGTATGTCCATGTACGTGCTGTTAATGGTGCGCTACGAGCTTGTTTCTTGCGGCATGTGTGAATGCGACAACTCAAGATCGACGGTACGATGTTTAAGCGTGTTTGTGGTGGTTAAAGCGTGCGTGTACAGTTTGGGACATGCGTATAACGCAGGGGACCTGCGTGTACCGTTTTCCGGCCCACGAACGACGTTTTGGTCGTGTTGGAGCGAGATTGGCGAAGAGCGATTCGCTAAGGTGTGCAGTGAGCTCGACGTGTGGCAGGTTGGCAGAGCATATTTTGTGCAAAGCAGTTTGGCTGTGCTCGCAGGCGCAACGTGCTCGACGCAGATGTTATCGACAGCCTGGACGCTCATTCCTGAAGCACGACACACGTGGCACTGGCATGTTGTGCGCTACGACGCAGTCGCGGCGCGTTTGAGCGTTTAGCAGATCGCGGAGCTTAAAACGGACGAGACAGACGATTCAGCGTGACATCCGAGCAACAGATGAACATGAGGCGGCCGAGGTGAATGGGAAAGAAGAAGATGCTGCTGACGACTACGTGGACAAGTAGATTGAAAATAGTCGTTTGCTCATCAAACAGAGTGGCAGACCGACTTGTTGGTTTGGCTTGTGAACTTAGCGGCGTACTAGGATTTGATGACATAGGCCATTCGCGTTTCGGAGGTCATGGCCTGCACGATCAGCAACAAGGCGCGGACAAGAGTGCACGTTCCGGCGAATATGTCCTCTATGTACCGATGTCATGAGGCGTGTACCAGCGCACATATATCTGCACTCCTGCTGGCAGCGAGAATGGACGCGGCGTGAAGATACTTTCGTGCTATATTTGACGTGCAAGTGGTGATGAACGACGAACAGTGCATTCCAACGTCAAACTGAACAACCCAGCCATTGACGAGGTGTCCAATTTCGTGCCGCTTGAAGTCACCTGTGATCAGGGACGTCCAAGTTAGAGCGAACTCGTTGTCAATCGCCTCGACGGTCACAAACAAAAGAGCGTCATCTCGATCAACCAGCGGCAGATGCACGAGATGGTGGCGAGCTTCCCCCTATCAATAGACAAAGCGAACTCGTTGTCGATCGATTTTAGAGTCGGGAGTAATATCGATGAGCTAGATGCACGAGATAGTGGCGAGCATCCAGGAGCTGCTTCTAGTCGAATGTACGCAGTCGAACGTCTTGTCGATTGTACGCACAAGTCGAACAGGTGGGTAGGAATCAGTGAAACATTCACGTCAATTGGCTCGTTTGCTTTGCTTGTTGTTGACTTCTCGGATCATTCGCTTGTCAAGTTGGACATGAGTGTTCATGTGTGTATATGTGCATCCATATTTGTGTTGTTCGTCCATGAATGCGTACGATACATGAATGTCCTCGTATATTATGGTGTGGTCGAACCCGCTGTGTACCTTCATGAAAATGGACGAGTAATTACATGAGCGCGTCGTGCACAGCCGCTGCGAAACCATGGCACTTGGCCCTAGCCCTGGATCTCTTCAAGATGAACCCGATTTTTTGACCGAGCAACTCCAAGTGATCATGGTTGACAAAACTGAACAAGATTCTAGGTGTCGCAGCGGTACATTACAGTCATATCACTGCTGATTTGTCGCTTCAATGTGATCAAGTAGCTCACTCGCGTCGCGCAAGCCCGAGCACGAGCGTAATGATTACGCGTAAGTCAACCACGTCGTGCACATCATGGACGTCAGAATCCACTTATAAGAAATAGTGGCAATATCTGCACGATTTTTGCGTCTGCAGTTTGAGTCGTTCTACGCGTACATGAATAAGAACTGACATCGTGTCCGCGATACTTCGGCAATGTTCCCGCGCAAGAAGCGTCAGTACTACCGCAACCACACGATAACATTCTAGGAAATATCATTGGAAATATGAAGGGCATCATCAGCTTGGCGAAGCGCAATATCAGCTTGTGTGGAGACGATCGCGGCGGCGGAGCGACGTATCGAGAACAACTCGTGGTTCCTGACATCCGTCTCGGCCAGAACAATGACGTGAACAACGACGGCAATGCTTTAAAGTTCACGATGCACTTTGATGCCGAACACGTCGATCGTGAGTATCGCGAAGCTGTGCAACACTGGTCGACGTGGATGTACGTAGCCTATGCAAAAATGACTGGACTGGACGGATGATAATGCACACGGTTCACACTGCGCATGGGAGTCCGACTTTCTTTAGCGCTGTTACCAACGCGACACATTGACTGATGGCATGTCGTCTGGGCGCCCGGCCTCGATCATCCCGCTCATCTGGATTAAGGTATGTCGCTCACTTAAAAATGCTCATTGTTGACGTTGCTTTCTAACTCTGCTCTGGACACTTGCACTTTGCTTTCACTAGTTGGGGGAGCTGAACGGATAGATTGCCTGAGTGTCAAGAGTCACCTACATTGTTTACGTGCCAGATGGTACAAGACACGTGATTCGTCCCACGCCGCAAAAAGGATACTCTTGTCGCGACGCATGCCATTCCGCACTCCGACCACGCGATGAGCGACGGAGAATTTGAAGGGGTACCGACACTCAAGCAACAAGCGATAAGCAGTTACAGGCGCACAGCATGTCCTTGTAGGAGATCGGCTCCATTTTGATCGTGTAGACATGTCAAGAAAGCAACCCTGGACCCGATGACGTCGTAGAGAGCGATGACGAGTTCCAAGCAACGGTCTAGCCAATTGTGCACATCATGTTTAAATCAGTTTAAACGCCGGGTCAACAAGTCCGATCGTCCACCGTGACCGGATAACAGCATACTTCACTGACTCCCGCAAACTGAGTGCACTTCAAAGTAGTGTATGACAAGCGCCGAGAGACTGGCGAAGTGACTCGGATGGTCTCGTCGAATCGCTCTAGCGCGAGCAATTGTATCCTGCCAACACTCTACTGGTTGTTGTATAGACCAAGCACAAATTCCACGAGAACAAGCACAAAAGTCCGAGAACTAGTGACCGAGCTCGCTGTCAGCCCGAATCCAGTCAATACCGTCGATTCTTTCTACTTTTTCCCAGCCTGTCATCGTGTCCTCCCGCTCAGCAGCGAGCTCACGATGCTGTCAGAGCTCGCTGTCAGCCCGAATCCAGTCAATACCGTCGATTCTTTCTACGTTTTCCCAGCCTGTCATCGTGTCCTCCCGCTCAGCAGCGAGCGCACGGCGTCGACAACAGGCTGCATACAAAACGAAAAGATGTCGTGTCGATCAGTGGAGTCGCTCATTCACGCACCGGCATATCGAAGCCATTCATCGTGTCGAGACACTGCTCTTCGAATGCAAAGTCTGTGCTTCCTTCTGCGAGTGGCTTGATCGAGATGTATCACGTGTAATCGAGGCTGGAGAGAGGCGTGTCGTCGCGGACTTGTACTTGACTTGTCTGGTCGAGAATTTTGACGTCGACTACCATTACGCCATGCTGTAATGCAGACTGGCACCGCAACGTTGGCTTAAAGACGCAGTTTTCGGTGCTTTTTGTGAACGCCTGCATCAGCTCGACGACGCTGTTCGAAAGGTATCTTCACACCAATCGTCCAAAGGCGACGTCGTACAGATATGACGACCAGGCCAAGATCAAGTGTTTGTTCGACAGCCATTAGTCTGGCGTGTTCGTTTTGACAAGTATCGGCTCCACGTCGATATAATCGTGTCGAGAACAACTGCGACATGGCGATAACTGGACTTCAGTTCCGCATCGTTGAATGATAAAAATAATAATGATGCGGCGATTCAACCAGCGTGGTTTTGGAGATCTGACGACGTGTGTAAGCAGAAGACACACATCATCGCCAAGTTTGAGCAACATGTACTCCATGCATCTTTGTGTGTGATTGAATCTTTGCGTAGCAAGAGTGAGACTGACATTTTTTCTTAACAACAGTGTGTTTGACAGCATAATGAGAGTATTGTTTAGTAGTTATGATAGTGAACGCTTTACGGAGCAAATGGATTTCATGGTGTGAAATGTGTGCAAAATACACTCGGGTTAAATAACCGCTTTATGTGTTATGTATGTACTTGCTACCGCTTCCATTTCAACACACTTGTTTAACTCGTCATATTGGTAATACGATTAAAATTACTGACAACATTCCTAATAAAAAACTCATCGTAAGGCTTACGGTGTAGTTCTTACACTTAACATCTCTTAGATGCGCAGTACTGCAATGCACTAGTTGTAGTTCCACCATGGTATACTTCTGCAGCTTCGCAATTAAATCAAGAGTCCGCGGATAGTATACCTCTTATTATATCTCTCGTCGAGGTTGTGTATCGGATATGTATATACCAACTTTGATCATGTCGAATTTGCGTTTTACCTGACCTGATGCAACAGGTAGTCATATATGCAATAAAATCAATGTGAGTGTTTTATTCGTTTTATACCATATCAGTTGTAAATTACTGCATATATTACTCTGTTATATTCCATTCTCATATGTTAGTAACATGGTCGATAATTGCATATGTCGAAACAGATGAATTTGACAACCTGGCCAATACATGGCCTGTACATGGAGCTTTATTTATCCATGTACCACTTCACAATTCCTGGCCTTTAACATTTTCCAAATTTCAATTACGTTCAAATTTTGAATCGAATCAACGTCTGCTCGATTTCGGCGCACTCTCGAACGATCAAAGGCGGGAAGTGCTTTTCCATCGTCGCGCGCCACGAGATCGTCCACGTCGCCGCAGACAGCCGCACATACACAAACGAGAACACTTTGCGCAAGCGCACATTAGATAGCAACAGCAACCATGAGCGACGCACAGGAGCAGCAACAGGAGACCGCGAGCACGCCTGAAAAGACGCCAGCGCAGCCTGTAGCAGACCCGACGAGTCATAGCAAAGATGTTGTCCCTGCCGCGAGCAGCACGAGCCACGGTGTTGCCGCGGCTGCAGCGACAGATGCGAAGACGACGACACACAACGATGCAGCGGATGTGGCGTGCAGCGAGACGGCTGTCAATGCTTCGATTACAGTTGAAGCTACGACTGTGGTTACCAAGGCGTCGATTGCCACGAGCGAGCCAGCAGTAGCCGATGACTCGGCTGTCTCGACCCCAGCCAAGAGCGAGTCGCCGCAGCAGAATGCAGAGGCGAAGCAAGCGGCGTCTGACGCTGTCACTACGACGCCGCAGCCCATCAAATCGGTGAAGCGCACAACTGCTGGCTCAGTCGGCAAAGCTGGCGTGAAGGCTCGGAACGCGGCTGCTGCTGCTATGTCGACGCCGTCGAAGCGCACGCCAGCTGCCAAGATGCCGAGCAGCGCCAAGGTGTCGAGCAAAAAGTTTGACGTGGTCCACGCCAAGCAGATCGCTAACGAGCCGACGACCAACGAGCACGACAGAGCGAAGCGCGCGAAAGCCGAGAGCGTGTCGCGGCCGCACTCGGTCGCGCGGGCGACGCGCAGCTCGACAGCAAAGAAGGTCGTGCCGGCAGCAAAAGCCACTGAGACAACCACGCCGGTGAAGAAGAAGATCGTGTTTCGAGCTGCGCGCAACCATGTCGGCGTCGCGGACCGCCCGACGATCTCGAGCTCGCTCAAGCGCGCCGAGCCAAAGCGCGCAGTGCCAGCCAAGACTGCGCCGTTTTCGTCGACCGTGACGGCGGCCGCCAAGAAGCCAGTTGCAAAGGTCAAGGCCGCAGCTACGAGCAGTGCGAAAGCAGCAGCAACAAAGGCAGCACGGCCGCTCAACTACAAACCGTACACGGGACCGCTGCCCAAGTACAAGGAAGACCCGCTGTTCTCATCTGTACCACGAGGCAAAGCCGCTGCGACGCCAGCGAAGCCAAAGCGCGCAATGACGCCGATGAAGGTCGGTAAAGAGAACGCGAAACCAGCGCCAAACACGCGTGCAGCTGCTGCGACGCGCGCGGCGTCGACGTCAGCGGCAGCAACTGGCCGCACGCCGATCAAGAAAGCGACGTCGTCGGCAACCTTGACAGCGACTGCAAAGGACGCGCGGCGCGCCAAGTTTGCGCAGGCCGCGAAAGCAAACGCAGCAGGCGCGCGGCGGTCGCCACGACGAGCAGCTGCTGATGCTGTTGCTGCTGGCGGCGATGGCGCCAAGACGCCAGTTGCTGCGTGACTGTCTTTCTCGCTCTGACGAGCAATGCGTGCAGCGCAGCACTCGTAGTCGCACGCTTAGCATCCATTCGCATCTGAATTATCGAGTACACTTGCATTTTGAACTGTGGATTGTGGC
>JAADXO010001108.1:0-10218 GCA_023337825.1 Globisporangium apiculatum
CTCCACATCGACCACATGCGATCGTACATCACCGGCATCTTCCTCGACGTCCCGACAGAGTTGCTGAAGCTGTCGCTTCAGAAGTGGACTGACGCTGTGCCAGCGCCACCGACAACCCCAGGTTTCCCTGAGTGTGGTGCGAGGTTCTGGGAGAACCCGTCGATCTTGCCGCTCAATGCGAGCGTGGCACGCGCGATCGCGGGTGAGTACGTTCCAAAGCACTCACCCAAGTTCTTTGGCTCGCTCAACGTCACTGCGACGTCGGCGAACGGCTTGACGATGAACCAGGGCAAGCTCGTGGGCAAGATGCAGCTTGTGATGGACACTCCGGACAGCAAAGTGTTCTTGCTCGCAGACCCCGCAGGTCAGTCGCTCGTGACGTTCACCAAGGACGGTGCGACGGGCAAGTACTTGACGAGGAGCATGCTTCGGCTTGACTTTCAGCAGCAGTAAGTGCACTCGAGCGATCAGCGAGTAAGAACGGAGACGCACAGCCGTTAGCTTGAACTTCTCGACAGAGCTGTTGATGTGCTACGTGGTCGAGCCATTTGTTGGGGACGCGATCCACGCGCGAGTACTACTCGCCCAATGCAACCTCATGCTTCATTGAATCGAGACTGTCATTGAACATGAGAAGCTACAGATCTTGTATTTGAACTGTAAGACATGCAGATCGACGGTTTACTATGTGTGAGAGCACCCTCGCTTGCGCACCGAAGGCTGACTCTAGAGTGCATCTGTGCGTACTGACGAGTGCGAATGTTCTGGCGGAGCAAGTGTACGTCATTGATCGGTGTGGAGAAATTGTCGAGCGTCACTGACCACTGCGTCGCCGAGCATAGTAACCGTCGGTTCCACCACGTTGCTGGTTGTATGAAGGTGCACGCTCGATAATGATAGTACAGCGTCGTGAGAAGGCACCACGCAGCAGCTGGATCGACAAGCCGGTTGGCAAAGTCTGAGCGAGTGTGGCCTCCGCTAGTGTTGGCTGCATCAACTTCACGAAACACTGCTGTTGGAGCTAGCGCAAGACATCGTAAGACGATACGGCAACAAATGTGAAGGTCTCCAGATTGTGTAATATTGCTGTCTTGCATCTTCGTACTTACCCGAGATGTGCAATGATATTGAAAATATTGGATTCTATAGTATGTACAATAGTATTCAAATGTCGAACAATAAACATAAAATCAAGATGCATTACCTTACGGAAGTTGACATCATTAAAAACCGGAACTGAAATCTGCAGCTTCTGCACAATTCCAATTTCGACGGCCAGCATTGGCGATCGCAACGTGCAGCAGCATCTCGTTGTCTCGCGCGACGTGCTCGACTGCAGTCAGCGCACACTCCGGCGGCTGTAAGGTGCGTGCTCGCTGCCGTAGCACATGTGTGCTGTGTAAGCACATTTGCACACGTAGGCGACTGAGTGGAGTGAGGAGGCGCCTGCTTTGCAGGTGATCCAGCCCAACTTGCTGACAGACTCACGTGTTACTCGTCGCGTGGATCGTGCGTGTATGTGTCTGTGGTATGCGCTCGTGTGTGTGCGATGCAGCTTGTACGTACGTGCGTGACCCGTTGACCAATCGATCGATTGTTCCCCTGTCGTCGATCCAGCCGCGGTAGCCATGCACATGCTACGTCGCGTCGGCATGCGCACCGCCAGAGGTGCGACCATCAGCATTAGCAATGGCAACATGTCATCGTCAACAGCGACGTTCTTTGCGGCATCGACGCGGCCATCAGCGCTGCTCGCAACCGCTACGAGCACCTCGCGTCGCAGCCTCGCGACCAACACAACGAGCGTCCAGAACGCGCTCGAGCGCGCAGCCGCCGGCGACAAACTCGACATCCCACCAGTACCGACTGCGAGCGAGATCAACGCAACGATCGCCGCTGCCGAAGCTGCTGCACTGCAGGCGCAACTCGCAAAGCGCGTGCAGCACATGCCGATTCGCGCCGTGCACGTTGCGCGCAAGATGGACATCGTCGCGCTGTTCCAGAAACTGTACACCGACCGGTTCAAAGTCGCGCACTTTCTCCACAAAGACTCGATTGTGTTGCGTTTGAGTGGCGCGTACGAGCCGTCGAGTGTCGTCACTGGCGTTGACCATACGACAGCCCAGTCAACTGTGAGTGCAGCGACCGCAGCTGCTGCAAGTCTCCAGGACGCGACGACACTGAGCGTTGCAGCGGGCAACCTCACGTCGAGACGCGCGCGCGACAAGTGGGTCGTCTACTTTGACTTTGGCGCCGTTGTGTTCTTCAACTGCGACCAGCAGCTTGTAGCGACGCTGACAAAGCACGCGAGCAAGTTCTGCAGCGACGTGTTTGAGATGCGCGGCCACGACGAAGAGCTCTTGCTTGTCGCAAATCCAGCACTTGACAAGTGGAGCGCGTTGGTCGAGAACCACGTGTTGGTGCGCGAAGTCGATCACGTCAACATCCACGTGATCGCCGGCGTGTTGGCGCAAACCGTCGCGCTCGAGCACTACGAGCGGCAGGTCGAAGCGATCTTGAGCGAGTTTGAAAAGCTCAATACGTCGGTCGAGCGCAACGGCCCGCGCGGCGCGCTGTTTGGCATTGGCATTGGCGACAAGCAGACCGAGGCGCAGCAGCACAAGAAGCTGTTTAGGATCGTTGCGACAAACAACACGCTACTCATTGACCTCGTGAGTAAACTCAGGGTGATCGACCGGAAGCGACCAGGGGATGCAGCGTGGAGCCACACGCGGTACCACACGATGTGGGAGTCGCTCCTCGAGGAGTTTGAGCTCAACGAGCGCTTCAACAACCTCAACTTTAAGCTCGAACTCATCCAGCACAACACCAAGGTATGGGTGTGTGACATGACTGACTGGTTGTGGCTGTTTGTATGTACTTGCATATATGTATGCGTTTATATGTGTATGTACGTATAGGATCGATTTACTAACGGACACTGCTGTTGCGGTGACGTGTGCCACTCGCCAGTTCTTCCTCGAGGTGCTGACGCACCACAAGGGCGAGCGCATGGAGTGGTACATCATCATCCTCATTGCCGCCGAGCTTGCGATCGGCGTGTACGAGCTCGTGATGAAGCTCCATTAGACGCTAGACGCGTCGCACGCGCGTTTCTCGTCTCTGTCGGCGGCTCGTTGGTCTGTGCCACATGTAGGTTACACCATTGAGCAGCAACTGAAGAACGAGCAAACGGAGCTACCTAATCGCCGTTGCTGCTGCGCGTATGAAGCCATTGCTGTTGCGTGTACGGCATCAATACTGGTTATGCAAGCAGCTTGCGTGGGTCATGTATAGAGTTTGTTTGAGATGGGGTCGTGTGTGTTGCATGTATGGGGTCAGACTATTAGTATCAACGCCCTTGCTCACTCTCTCGCAAACAATCGTCTACTTCATCTTGTTCGACCACTGCGCGTGCTCGTGCGGCGCTTTGCGGTCCGTGAACTCAGCTGCGGCCTTGCGGCCGCCTGCCGTCACGTGCGTCCAGTACGCATTGAACGAGCAAAAGTCCGCGACGCCAAGGTCGACAGTCTTCGTACGCAGCATCGCAGCGAGCAGCGACCGCAGCCGCTCGACCTGCGCGTGCGTGAGCGTTGCGGCGCTACTGCTGCTGCTGCCGGTACGACTCTTTGGTGTCGGTTCCAACACATTCAGGTCGTTTGCGTGTAAAAGCGTGACGCGCAGCGAGTGGTAACCGTGAAACGCCGTCCAAAACAGATGGCGCCAGCCACTGCCTGCGCTCTGGCTCGCGCTGAAACCGGTAGTGCTACCGGTTTCAAACCGGAATGCGAGCAAGTGCACGCGCAATGGCAGCTTGCGTGCACCAGCTTTCGTCGGCAGTTCGAGCGGCAAGTGCTCGAGCACCGGCACGAACCGGAGGATGCTCTTGCCGTTGCTGCGCGCGCCTTCGGGAAAGATCACGACTGGTCCCGACGCAGTCCGGAGCACGTCGTCGAGCTTGCGAGGCTGCAATCAACAGTACAGTTGTATGTTGGTGAGTATACACATGTCATGAACGACATTGCAATGACACGGGTGACTTCAAGCATGTCATAAGCGACTTGTATGTGTCATAAACAACCATAAACAGATGTTATAAACGATCGCCGTACCGTTGACCGCTCAAATGCAACTGGCAAAGCAAACGACCGATAGAGCGCTTCGAGCAAACCGCAGACGTGCACGAGACCTTTCGATGCGCCGTCGTCACTGACAAACACAAACAGCGGCGAGAACCGACGTGCGAGGAACAGAATCTCAACAAAGCTCGTGTGGTTGCACACGATCAGGTCTTTCGCGCCGATCGCGCGCGTTGCGTGCTTCTTCGCTTTTGCACCTGGTGCGCTATTGGTTTGTGTGGTACACATATGTTACAAGTCACAGTGTGAGTGGGTAGAGTAGTAGCCATGTCATCAGCGCACAGACAGCAGCAATGGAAAGGACGTACACAAGCCCGAGGCGGCGCGCGTTCGCTTCTTCTTCGGACACGAACACGCCGAGTACGAGCAGCAGCAGCGAGCAGAGCAGCCACTCGGTGAGCCGCTTGAGCAATCGACCGACGAACGGAATGATCGCAAGTACAGACGTGATGATATTCGTCACGACCAGCACGGCGCTCACGACGAGTACGAGCGGTGCGCGCACGACGACAAGCGCCGTGCCGCCGAGCAGCTGCAGTGCTTTGACAGCGACATTGCTGTGCAGACGCGCTTGCTGCGGCACGAACGGATTGATGCCGGTCGAGAGGTCCGACCAGCGACTGTACTTCTCCATGTTGATGCTGCCGCTGCGAAGAGGAGGAGAGACGGCGAGGCGCTTGTGTGTTGTTGCGAGGTCTGTCTGTGTCTGGTCGCTTTGAGGTCGCTTTGAGTTGCGAGGTGCACTTGTCGATTGTGTGGAGGGGAACGACAAAAGCCTCTATTACTGCATGGACAACATATCGACACAATAATGCATTTCTACAGCTAAATGCAAGTGAATAGAGTACTGGCATACTAAACGCAAGGGATGATGCAATCCTCCCAATATTGAAGCGCACATATGCAAATACAGAGTATCCACACTGAATATATCACATCTCAGTGGGTCATCTTCATCAAGCAGCATTCACACATTTCCAAAGCGACAACAAACAGGATCAGCAGCATGGGCTCGAAGCGCAGCATGAAGAACGCGGCTGCAAAAGCACCAGCATCGTCGGTCGCTCCACAGCAGACGCAGTCGCTATCACAGAACGACACTGAGGAGTTCATCTCCGAAGAAGAGTACCGCAAGAAGTTTGAGCCCGTCGCGCCGTGGAAGCGCAAAGACATTCCCGACCACGGCCCGCTGCACGACCAGCAGCACGTGCTCATCTTCATTGGCGTCGGCATCGCTGCGACGCTGCTGTACGAGCTCACTGAGTACGTCGCTTGTGTCTTTCCGATGTGCATCTACTGTTTACGCACGTGTGTGTATGTGCTTGTTGCCAGCCCACTCGTGTCTCACACAAACCTGTACACGCACACTTGCCAATCAATACACACTCGCTCTATCGCTCTATCTATCGCAGCTACTTTGCCGAGATCCACCGCGTGTTTGCGTACGTTGCGATCTGGTTCCCGCTCTGGTTCCGTCTGCTCTCGCGCGTGTCGCCGGCGCTCACGGACGAAGAGCGCGACGCGCGCGAGCAGCTCGCGTTCCAGCGCGAGCTCGACCGGCTCGCAAACGAACAGGACGAAGTCGACGACTAGGCCGGCTCGTACTACGCCAAATAGACAGAGCTGCGCATATACTCCACATACACACACAGCAGCATACATGCACACACGCGATCGTCGGTGTCCACTGCCTCGCTCTAACAAGCGTAAACAAGTTGCAGCTATGATACTATATTAGACATTTGTCTAAATTAGTACATTGGTATGAGACTTGTACATCTTATCGTCGTTTCGGATCATTTCTCATCGTTTTGTCTTTGACTTTGTGAATCAGCAAAGTATACCAAAATCAAGCATACCAAAATCCAAATCGTCTATGACTTTGTATGCGAGCCACACTGCTGCTTAAACCCGCTAATCTGCTCAGATTTGGTTTGGATTTAAACTGCTTTGCTAAAACTGGCGACCCTCGTAAAGCCGCCGTCTTACACTCACATAGAGCATCACAGCCAACGTCACTGAAAGCGTCACTGCAAGCATCACTGCGAGCGTCTCGGCCAACGTCCTCTAGACCACCTCTAGGTCGCTGCTCGTCGCTGCTCGTCGCTGCAACTCACTTGCGGAACCAGCCAAAGAGACCGCCAGCGCCACTGCCGCTTCCACTACTCTTCGCAGCAGCTGCTTCGGCTTCGGCACGCTTCTCAGCGTCGGTCTTCATGCGTTCGCTAATGTCCGGAAATTCGAGCTCGTTGAACGCCACGTCAAACAGCACAGGCTTGACTGGGACCGCATGAAAGTCCGGTGGGAGACGCAAGATCCCAAACTGCGATGCACGCGATCCGCCATTGTACTCGTCTTGACGCTCAAGCAGCGACTTATACGGCCGCTTGTTGGTTTCGGTCGTCGCACTTTCAAGCGATAGGTCAGCAAGCTGCGCGCGCACAGCGTCGTCGTGGCCGGCGGCATCAAGGAACGCCTGTGCAGTCGTGCGGCTCGCTGCGCCTGCAAGCTCATGGCTCAAGTCGTTGATGAATGTCTCCAACACATCGTCGCTCGCACCAGCATGAATGCTCAGCGTCTCGCGGCCGTCAGCAAGCAGCGACGCTGCAAACTGCACGAGCGTGAGCGCTTCGGCAAACTTGCGGTCCGCGTTGTATGCCTGCGCGATCGTCGCTGCCCGCAGCGCCCGCACGACTGCGTCGTACGCCGTGTACTTGGCAAACGCAAGCGGTTCAAAATCCGCAAGTCCTGGGACTTTCAGGATCTCGGCGACGCTCTGGACGACCATTGTAAGTAGATGCACCATGTCACCAGCTGCTGGCGCTGGTGTGGTCGACCTAAGCTGTTTGTAGACAGCGACGCTCCGTGCGACTTGCTTCGATAGCTTACGAAAGCGCACAAACTCGTCAAGTACATCGAGCGCGTCAATGTCGGTGCGTACGAGCGCAGCACCGCTCTTGGCCTGCTGCTGAAGCGTTGCCGATGAAGTCTTGATGAGTTGGAGCGCTGCGTCGTACGCGCTCAAGAGCTCGAGGAAGAGCGCGTCGCGGATCTTGTCGTCTTGAGTCCCATCGAGCCGCGCACTGAGTTCATCGGGCCGCAAGAGCGCAAGCGCGAGCTCTTGCGATGGCAACGCAATCGTCTTTTGCTTCCACGTGACGGTCGCGAGGTCGACGACCTTTTGCTTGCGCGCTTCAAGGAGAACGACATCGATCTTGGACTGGAGCAGCGACCGACTCGCACTGTCGCCAGCAACGTCGCTCCAGTCCGAACTGGCGTTGTCGTTGAGGATGCTCGTGCTGAGCTTGCCCTGGAGCCGCAAGCGGTGCTCGGAGAACCGAATGAACGGCTCGAGCTCGTCGACGAGACTGCGAAACAGCTCTTTCTGCGACGGCGTGCCGACTTGCGACACGTCGGCAAAGATGCGCCGGGCCGTTGCGAACCGGTCGAGTGCAGCCGCGTGCTCTTCGCGGTGGAACGCGAGGTTCCCGGCCATAAACGCTGCGTACGCTTCGGCTTCAAGACTCGTGCGGCTGTAAGAGAGAGAACATGTAAATGTGTTCAGATAAAACCGATTGCGTCAGTCAACTCAAACGGATTTAATCGGAAATACGCGGATGGAAGCGAACACAAGCATACAAGCATCATGGCATGAGCGACGTACGCATCGGCCTTCGCGGCGCAGATCGCGACGAGGCGCTGACTCCACTCGGCGGCTTTGCGCAAGCGGCCCGTGAGGTGGAACTTGATGCGCGTGTTCGCGTCGTCGCCGTGCTCGGTCTTTTCGAGGTTGTCGTCCTCTTTGAGCTGCATCGCGTAGCTCCACGCGCGCTCGGCATTGTAGAGCGGCAGGTACAGGTGCCTAGCGAGTGATGACGTAGACAAACGCATCAGATGACGTCGTCATCTAGCAAACAGCTCCACAGTCAGTCGGATAGACACACACCGCGCTTCGGTCGCGGTCTCAGCGTCGACTTTCTTGTTGACAAAGGCTTTGCCTTTGCCGTGCGTGAACTTGACCGACTTGCGGATGCGCGCGAGGCGGCGCGAGCAGTACTGCCGGTAGCGCTGGAAGTCGCGATGGCGCAGTCCGTTCTGGAGCTGCGCGGCCTTGACGGTCTCGAGAACTGTGAGTAACAGACAGAGAGCTCATATGGGTAAGTGGCAGCTGTGTGCGTGTACTCGGTCAGTCAATCCCCCTCGCGTGTTGTGCTGACACGGGGGATCGCGCACAGAGCGGATCGCCATGTGCCCAGCACCGAGAGGGGCGTCCAAGCAACTCACGCAGCTCGACAGACGCCACATGATGCAGCGAATGATGCACACGGATGAATGCAATGACGTACTTGGGATGCTAAAGACCTCGCTCTGCGCGTCGCTCATGACGACGTCTGCCTTCTTGCCCATGACCACGACGTGCTGCTGCTTGTCGCTTAGCTTGTCTTCTTCCTTCCCCCTTCGTCAGCCGCGTGTGCCGATGCGCTTTTGTGGCGCAGTCGAGTGCGGAGGACCTCGCAGCTCGCGGATGCACCCCAAGTAGCGTGTGTGTCAAATGTACACCAAATATTCGCAGAATATGCACTGACATGCTACGAACCACACAACAATCCTGCAATTTTGGTGTTCTTGCAATGCGTCTACACCATTTGGCGACGACAAACCTATGTAGTACACACTATAATGGTGTCAAAATGGACGAGTGGAGCCAACATCACAGCACATCATCGATCAATCAACACGAGCACGAGACGCTTACGATTCGAGAGGCTCCGCATCGCCATGCAGAACTGCTACTTCCCGACAATCGCTACGCCTGCGCGCGCGAGCGCTGCTGCTGCTGATGGCGCAGCACCCGTCGACCCTATTCGCGCACTGCTCGAACAGGCAAAGCGGCTCGACAGCACACGCGCAAGCAGCGACGAGCTGCGCCAAGCGTTCATGCAGATCGGCGTCGTGAGCGGCGCGGCAGGTTCAGCGTACGTCGAGCTGAACCGCACGCGCGTCGTGTGCTCAGTCTTTGGTCCGCGCAACGACACGCGCAGTCGACGAGAGTTTAACAACGAAGGCCAGCTCGTGTGCGACGTCAAGTACGCGCCATTTGCGGACCGCATTGGACGCCGCGAACGCGGCCAGGACGCTGACGAGCTCGAGATGTCGGCGATCCTCGCACAGGCACTGTCGCCTGCTGTCATGCTGCACAAGCTGCCAAAGTGCGTCGTGTCGATCTACGTCGTCGTGCTCGAGAGCGACGGCAGCGAACTCGCCGCTGCGATCAACTGCGCGTCGCTCGCGCTCGTCGACGCTGCGGTCGAAATGTACGACGTCGTCACGGCGGCTGCTGCGGTGCGTCTATATGTATACGGTGTATACCAGTGTACGGCTGGGTATATGTTCGGTGTATGGCGCTGATGACGCACTATCGTATGGATGTATGCCAACAGGGCGTCGTGAATGGCCGCGTCGTGCTCGACCCGTGCGAGCGCGAAGAGCTCTATGGCGACGGCAAGGTCCTGCTCGCGCTCATGCCGGCAGTCGACAAGGTCACGTACATGCTGCAGGCCGGCAAGCTGCAGCACGCGCAGCTCCAGGAAGCGGTCGACCTCTGCACCGACGCGTGCACGGGCGTGCTCAAGACGATGTTCACAGCGTCGCTCGTGCGTGCACTGCCGCCATCGTCAAAGTAACCACCAGTTGCAGCCTCGAGCCCCGCATATCCACCAAATATACGCACTCATACAACAACCACGGATAGTCGAGTAGATTGTGTCATGCGTAACTCGATGCTGCCATCCTTACAATCATGTCAGGATGCGTATACTACCCAAAAACAGGTCCACACCGCTCAGCAACAGACTGCTGCATATATAGCAGAGCAGTTGTCGCACATAAGACGCGAGTTGAAGTCACATTGGTACAGCACGCTGCTGGTTTATATCATTCTTGCACTGCACAACCAGCTGCACGCGAGTGTAAAATTTCAAGCCGAAACCAAGAACGGAGGTCGGATCACGCACGAGCAGCGGTTAGCGGTAGCCAGCAGTGGGGAGTATACTATCATGTACACAGTGCGCTTGCTTGC
>JAADXO010001109.1:0-10200 GCA_023337825.1 Globisporangium apiculatum
CTTCAACAGACAAATCAGACCCATTTGATACTGATACGATTGCCATCGCGCTCACAAGAGCGAACACGCCAACTGACGCGCTGTCCAAGCTGCCCGTGCACATGCGAGCACATGGCGCGCCATGTTGCGTCTCGAGCAACGCGAATCGCTCGAATGGCTTGGCAGACGCAATGGTGAGCTGCAGCGTAGCGTCTTGACGCGCAAGCTGCTTACGCCCAACGAATGAGCCAAGTTGGCAGTGCGCAAATGGATAAATTACACAAAATAGGCGAAGATGAAGTCCAGTGCATGCAGTCGCCAGAAATTTTCGCAGATCGTGCGCGCAACTGGGAGAATGTATACTTGACTTGATTTGTGTATGTTTCGGAAGCTGGGTGAGGCGTTCGATCCTCGCATACAAACACGCAGTGTATGTCTGCTGGTGTCGTCCCTGTCTCTCTAGACAATTTGTTCTCTTTGTGTGGCTCTGCCAGCCGCGTGCCATTTCCGAATCGATCTGCTCGCGGAGTCACACACAGAGAACATCGACGACTACAGGACGAGCGCCCGCATGTCCAGGCACCAGTAAGCACAACTCCTCCATCCACACACACAGACAGACAGACACACAAAAGCATTAGAAATAGCAACAGCAACAGTATGGGCATCAAGCACTTTTTCCGCTGCCTCGGGCAGTCGCTTCGCAGCCTCAAGGGCACGAAAGCGTCGCGTCGGCAGCTCCAGCAGAGCCGCGACTACAACAGCGCAACGTACCACCGCGTGCGCCAAGACTCGGGCTTTGGGTCCGCGCGGCGGCTGCGGCACATGGCGTCGTCGTCGTTTGGCAGCGCTGCGTTCGACCGCGAGCTCGAAGAGCGTTTGTCGTTCACGGCTGCGCGCATCGAAGACATTCGGCGCCAGACGTTCCTCGACTTTCCGCCGCCGTCGCCAGTTTCGATCTCGCTCACGAGCAGCGACAGCGAAGTCGAGTGCGTCCCCGGCACGACGATCCCGCTCTGCGACACGGGCGACGCCGAAGAAGTCGTGAAAGTGTACGCGCGCCTGATGGCGGCAAAGCGGCAATTTGAGCTCGCCGAGCAGGAGCTCAAGCACGTCGAGACGCAGGCCGTGCACGCCGAGACGCACGGCCGCCGCAGCGCAAGTCAGCTGCCGCCGCCACCAGCGCACTTGCTGCGTCCAAAGCGCGTGCAGCCGCAGTCGACGTGGGTTTGAGATTGAAGATTAAAGAACGAAGAACGAAGAACGAAATTGCGACGAGCGCGTCATCCAACTGCTCCAAAGAGCGGTGTGACGCGCTCGAGCCGCAGAACCAGCACGCACGATAACTTGAAGAGACGATGACGACGACGACACCAGCGCGACGGACTGAGATATATCCAGTTCGGTGCTGGCGTTGTTGTCGGTATTTAGCATTAGAAGTATTTAGCAGTAGAAATTTAAGCAAGCGCTAAGTTATCACGGGACATCCACTAGTTGTTGTTGGTTGTCTGGCTATTCCATGCCTGTGGGTGAAAGAGGTCACGTCGTGTACTGGTGGCAACTTTAGACGAGCGAGAGTGTCTCGTGTGTATGAACCAGCAGTACGCTACGTTATTGGAGATCGTGCGTGACGCCACTCGATGCCACGTGGTCCCGTCGATGTGTCGCTCGTGGCGGATCAAATGCTTCAAGCGAGCAAACGACACGGACATGTGGCGCTTGTGCGTCAGGATCACAAAGCAGCTGGCAGACAAACGACAGTTCGTTATCATGTGCTGACTCGACAGAAGTCGACGAAAGATGGCAAATGGCCATTTGGTGTGGTAGACGGAAGCACCACATGAGCAATTGGAATGTCACTTTTTGTGTCAGTTAGCCGAGGTTGATGTTGCTCGCGTGGTCAACACTACAATGGCTTGCATTTCCCGCCTTCAACGCCTGATAATTTGAAATCGACTCGATACAAGTCGCAAGAGTAAGCAATTCAAAACAACCAACATCTCGAGAAACACATCGCACTCAAGGTTATAATATCGTCTACATTTGCGTCCTCGACTCTTGTGATGCAAACATCCAGACAAAATACCAGTCGCTGCTGAATCCATTTTGCATGCATCTCACAGCGCAAAACGCATTCGATGAGCCGCAACCTGCCTCTTGACGACGCCTCGACACATTTTGATGCGGTCATATCAGCACCAAATTGAGGTTTTAAGCCTATTTTGTTATTTCTCGGTTGGCGCCATTTTCCTCGAGACGAGAAAGTGCAGCCTCGACCAAGTGCGCGCCAAGCACATCATCGCATGCGCATCAGTCGCAAATCCGTCCGCCATCGACCTGCTTCCTACCCCCTACGTGCTCTGCATCTTTCAGCGCTCCACTACCTCCCTGTGTACCGCATCGCCACGCCGCGCTCTATCTGCTACCAATACTCGCGCTTCATCCACGTCCGTCGCCATCACCGGCATCTTCAACATCGTCATCGCCATGCTCAACCACTTTCAGTCACGCGCGTACACCGACTGCGACGCACTCAGCGAGCACAACAAAGAGAACATCGGACACTTTGTGCGTCGCCCGACTGCATCGCTTCGCAGCGAGTTCGACGGCACGCCCGTACTGCTGCGACGCCGCACTGCATACACCAGCAGTCGCCGCACGCCGTCGCCGATCGCAGTCAGCGGCATGCGCACACGCGCGATCACGCCGCAGGACGCAACGAAGAAAGTCATGATGACGCACAAGACCAAGACCAATACAAAGCAGCAGTCGCAAACGCAGATGCAGTCGCCACGACGGAGCACACGCTGCAAACACAAGGCGACAACCAAGAAAATAGCGGCACGAGCGCGGAGCTTCGGGATCATCCGCCGGCCGCTCCAAGACATCACGCATTTGTACGTGAACGAGCGCGCGAGCATTGGTGCGCGGCGCCGCGAGCGCGCAGCACGTGATGCGCTGTCGACGTCGGTTGCCATGCGCTTTTACTAGCGATTGGCGACAAACAGTGGCGTCTACGAGGTCGGTCGTGTGTCTGTGTCTGTGGATGTGTGTCTATGTAGTCTGTGTGGAAGCGCGCTTGGATATGCGCTGGACTGGACCGACAGACGACAGACGACGGAGAATGGCACAAGAGAGGCGATGGCGGCAGTGTCGTGCCGCGTCTTGACGTGACCGACGGACGATGATGATCGCGCTGTCGCCAGAGCGCTACGAACCTCCGCGCCCCAAGTGGCGTCGACAGCAACTACGTCTGCGCGCACGGGTGTCGAGTCGCTCGACTCGCCTCCTCGTTTGCAGTTCGCTCCAACTTCTGCGGCGCCGTCGGTCCACGCCATCGCGCCTCCACAAGCAACACATAACAACACTTCGACACGCGCACGTGCACGACCGTTCGCCCGGTAGGACAGCGACGCGATGCTGCGCGCGTGGAGCGTCCGCTCAGCAGCCTAGCAATCGAGCTGCGCTTCGTGCCACAGAGCTAGCGCGTCGTACTATTTAACATCTGAATGTACGTAGTTTCCACCCACATGGGCATCAACATCTCGGATATCGGCTGGTTGTGGTAGAAAGGTGCATTGGCCGTCAGTTAGTTCCTCATCGCGATGGATCAAGCTGCAAGACGACGCACTGTCGCTGGTCGCGACTGATATGCTAGACCTGCGTATCATCGCTGTCGTACAAACAAACAAACTGCAGCTCTCACGGCGACGAGGCCACTAAAAAGACGCAGCAAACATCGCCATCGTCACCCAGCCAGCCGTGTATCTCACCAGCAGCTACGTCTACGACATGTGCTGCAAGACCCAGAGCGCCCAGTTGACGCTAAAGTCGCCGAACGCCTGGACCGAGTCGAGCGGATGGCAGTCGTCGGGGTACCACAGCAAGCGCGTCTCGACGCCGAGCGCAGCAAGCGAGTCGCGCAGCTCAAGCGCCTGGCTCGGCGGGACGCGCCGGTCGGTGCCACCAATGCCAAACAGCACGGGCGTCTGCACGTGTGCGAGGTCGTGCGCAACTGGCGAGTGCTGCCAGAGCTTCGCGAGGATTGCGAGCCGCACCGCCGGTGGGAGCGTTGGCAACACTGTATGGCTGTGCTGCAGCGCTTGCGTCGTGCAAATCGACTCAAAGCGCGCGACGCCCGTTGCGCCGAGCGTCCAGTCGGGAATGTCAGTGAGATAGAACATGCTCGCAATGTTCGTCACTGGGTTGCGCGCAACGGTCGAGCGGTAGATAGTCGGGAACGTCGCAATGAGGTGCGACACGAGGAACCCGCCGTGGCTCCCGCCCGAACAATGCAGCTGCGTGGCGTCGAGCGGCAAGCCAGCAGTTGCGAGTACATGCTGCAGGCCATAGTGGCAGTCCAAGACGTCCTGAACGCCGACTTTGCCGACGAGCGACTCGAGTGCTTCGCGGCCGTAGCCCGTGCTGCCTCTGTAGTTGACGGTCACGACCGCGACGCCGAGCGCGGCAAAGAACGCGTACAGCACGCGATACGTTGCAGGCGAGTTGCCATGTGGCCCGCCATGGAGGTCGAGCAACACAGGAAAGCCAGCAGCAGTCGGTGGCGGACCCAATGGTAGCAGCACCGTCGCGTCAAAGGCTGTGTCGCTTGTTACAGATGGCAGCAAGACGTGCTCGGTTTGTAACAGCGCGTCTGCTGGTGTTTCAATTTGAAACAAATGGTCGGCCACTCGGTCGTCCGTTACGCTTGTTGGGATCGACACGACGTGCCACGCACTGACAAATTGCTGCGTCTGCTGCTGCTGCTCGACGGCAATTGGCGCATGCACGTACGCGCCAGTCGCTGCGTCGATCGTGACGACATACACGCTCGGTGGCTGCACGGGCGACGCGACCGACACGAGCAGCACGTTGTCGCTCGCAATGTCGAGAATCGTCTCGACACCAACGCTGTGTGGCGATTTGTCAACAACACTGTGGACGTACTGCGGTGTTACAATTTGACGGTTTGTAACATCCACAACCTTCCAGACGCTGCGTGGACCAACTTGCGTGTCAAAGAACAGGCGACGGCTGTCGGACGACCACGCGTCGCGCCGCAGCGTGTTCGTAAAGAGACCGTTGAACGCTGCTGTTGGATTGTCAGCTGCAGTGTCACACATTGGCTTGTCGACAATGTCAATGACCGTCTGCACGCGCTTTGTCTGCCAGTCGAGCACGGCGAGCAGCGAGCACGTGTTGTGCGTCACGACGTCGCGCGTCGCGAGGAACGCGAGCGACTGGCCGTCGGGTGAGAACCGCGGACTGCGCATCGTTGCGATCTGCTTGGCGGCAGCATCAACAGCTTCAAACGCGAGCTTGACAGCAACTGGCTCTGGTTTGTCACTAGTGTCATTCTTGCGGGGGAGCTCTACAAAATACAGCGCACTCGGTCGGTTAAAGCAGTAGATGATCCCGAGACGCTTTGGACTGTCGGTCGCGGTGCCAGCAAACACAAGGCCGTCGTCCAGTGGCGTGAACGCGACGTCGGCGCACGTGACGGTTGCTGGAATGCCGTTGACGGCTTCAATAACACCCGTCGCGAGCGTCGCAATGAAGATCGCACCGGTCTTCTTGCCAACGTACTGCTCGCCCCAGTCGTCGCTCTGGACGTACTTGTCGCCTGGCCGCACGGATTTGGCAGTGCTATCTGTCTTACCATCCGTTTTGGTAGAGTTGACGTTGGTCCAGAACGGCGCGGACTCGGGAGCTTTGCGCTCTGCGACGTACGCAACGCGGCGCTCGTCGTGCGACCACGCAAGGCCGCCTTCGCGCTCGCCGACGTAGATCGCGCCGTGGACGCTCGTGGGCGTCCGGAACGTCGTAATGAGCCGTGAGTCTTCATAGAGCGAGAACACGCCTTCAGGTGCAGATGACGCTTTGTCGCTAGTGCTCTTTTCGAGCTTGAGCGTCACGACAAAGCGCTTGGATGGCGACACGGACGTCAGAGCGACATCGTAGCTCGATGGGAAGATCCCGCGGTGCACGGACGGCTGGTCGCCATGCACGTCGTGCACGTGGTGCTGCACGTGGTACTTTTGCGTCGTGTTGTTCACGAGGTCTTTCTTGCTCCAGATAAGCTGTACCTGCGCATCGACAGGACTGGCATCAGTGGTGGCGGCGGCGTCGACGCGGAGGAAGCCGCCGTGCAGTGTCTGCGAAGCGCCATTGACGTCTGCAAAGAGCGCGCTCAGGCGCTTCTGTTCGCTCTCGAGGTCGAACGGAGCAGCCATGTCTGCTGTCAAGTGCGTAAAGCAGAGGGGGAGTGAGTGCGTCGGGCAGCAGCTCGTGTGCGCTGTGGAGTGCGTGGTGCGTGTGCTAAGGAGGGAGCGAGAGCTGGAATGATCGCTTTGCCAATTGTGATTTGCAAGCAGCACAAAAATGACAAGCAACTTGAATGTGGGAAGACTGCGTTATTGCATATTCATTTGCACAGGTTTTGCTTGAGCACACACATCAACACACATCAACACACATCAACACACATCAACACGACGGCAGTAGCGGCAGCGACTACGTTGGTGCTGATGCAGAACTGTTGCTGCTGTTGCAGGTGCTCGTGTCGTGAGTGCGACGGATGGTCTTGCGCCCGAGAGGAAGAAAGATGGAGAGTGAGCGACTGCTCAGTAGAGGCAAAGGGGCGAGGTGGTAACGATCGGCTACCAGACGAACAGATCAGTCAACTGATCTGCGGTTGAGCTGACCAGCGGCACCAAAGTGTGCGCATGTGTGTCCATCATCCATGCAGCGCTACATGTAACTCATGTCTATCGCAATGTCTATCACTCATCGCACCGTATTGCGACTTCCTCTACTCGTCCTGCACGAGCGACCGCGCAAGGTCGGCAACATTTGCAAGCTGCGTTGCGTCGGCACAGCGGCGGCACAGTTGCGTCTCCGCCGCATCGACTTCCGGTGCAAACTTCCAGCACCGCGGACACTTGTGGCCACGTGCACGCGTGACAACGAGCGTCAAATCGAGCGTGTCGTCGCCGTGCGCGAGCGTCACGGCGTCGCCGCCAAAGCTGTCGGCGCGCAGCGTTGCGTCGATCGCATCGATGTCGTCGACCGTTTCGACAACGTACGCGCCCGAGCACAGCAGAACGTTCTCGAGCGCCTGTGCGGGCAGCAACGGCGCGAGCAGTGCGTGCACGCGCGGGTCGGTCGAGACAACAAACACGTTGCATGCGAGCTGACTCCCGAGCGCCTGGGCAGCGCGCATCTGCTCGACGACGCGGTTCACTTCGAGCCGCAACTGGCGAATCGCCAGCCAGTCGTGGGCGAGCGCTGGCGACGTCCACTCGTGGGCGCTTGGCAGCCAGCCATTGTCGAGAAAGATACTACCGGGGACGTCGTCGAGTGCGAACTTAGCTGCGTCGCCTTGACTGCGCACTTGCGCTTCAAAGTGCAAGCGAATGTCTTCGGCTGTGTGGCACGCGACGGGTGCAATTGCGCGCGAGAGCGACTGCAGCGTGAGGTAGAGCACGGTCTGCGCGGCACGACGGCTTGCGCTCGTCTTTGCGTCGCAGTACAGTCGGTCTTTGCTCGCTTCCATGTAGAACGCCGAGAGGTCGGTCGAGAGAAAGTGCGCAAGCGCGTGCTGCACTTTGTTGAACGCGTACGTGTCGTAGCCGTCGGTCACAGTCGTAGCGAGCTGCGCGAGCACGTGGAGCATGTACTGGTCGACGCTCGGGAGCTCGGCGTACGGCACCGCGTCGGTCGTGGGGTCGAAATCGTTTAGGTTCGCAAGCAGGAACCGTGCTGTGTTGCGTACTTTACGGAGCGCATCGCTCACTTTTGCGATGACCGTCGGGCCGACGCTCACGTCACCGCTGTAGTCGGTCGTTGCGACCCAGTACCGGAGCACGTCCACGCCGTACGCTGGCACTTTAACGTCTTTCGTCTTGGACTTGCCGGCTTTGTTGGGCTTACCGATCGGTACGGCCATCGTCGAGCCGTCGATAAAGTCGCGCGGCACGAGCGTGTTGCCGAGCGACTTGGACATCTTGAGGCCGCGCTCGTCGAGCGTAAAGCCGTGCGTGATCACGTGCTTGTACGGCGCCACTTGCTGCATCGCCACGGATGTCAGCAGTGACGACTGGAACCACCCGCGGTGCTGGTCCGAACCTTCGAGGTAGACGTCTGCGCGCTTGGGGTGACCAGCTACTACGTCCGACAGCACAGCGTGCCAGCTACTGCCGCTGTCAAACCAGACGTCGAGCGTGTCGAGGCCTTTGCGGAACTCGTCTGCGCGGTGCTTCAGCGCCGGTGGCAAGAGCTCGGCGACCGACAAGTCCCACCAGCAGTCCGAGCCTTTACGCCCGTCGCTCGTCGCATACGTACGCACAAGATCCTGAAGGTGCGCAATCGACTCGGCGGTCATGAGCGGCTCGTTTGTCTTCACGTCGTAGAACACGGGGATCGGCAAGCCCCACGCGCGCTGGCGCGAGATGCACCACTCGCTCCGGCTCTCGAGCGTCGCGTCGAGGCGACGGCGCGAACTCTTTGGAAACATCTCGACGTCGGTCGCCAACGCCGTCTTGCCAACTGCGTGGAGTGCGTCGAGCTTTGCAAACCACTGCGCTGTTGCGCGCAGGACGACTGGCTGCTTCGTGCGCCAGTCGTACGGGTACCGGTGCTTGTACTTCGCAACCGACAACAAACTGCCAGAGGCTTCGAGCTGCTTCAGTACGGCGTGCGTACCGTCCGCGAGGATGTCGAGACCCGCCAAGTCAACACCGGCGTCGTCTGTGAAGTGACCGCGCGCATCGATCGGGCACCGGATCTCTGGCGCTTGCTCGAGCGACCCGCCGTGGTGCGCGAGCCAAGCGAAGTAGTCGTCCTGCCCGTGGCCGGGTGCAGTGTGGACAATGCCCGTGCCAGCGTCGGTCGTCACGTGGTCGCCAACGAGCACAACGGACGCGCGGTCCTCGAGCGGATGCGTGAACGTCGCGCCTGCGAGCGCTGCACCAAACAGCGTCTCGCAGACAACAACATCGTCCGTTGGCAGTGTCGTAAAGTTCGCAGTGTCGGTATCGCCAGTAGCTACTGCTGATAGCGTCGATGCAAATGCTGAGACAAGGTCGGACGCGACGAGGAAGTGCGCGCCAGTCGACCGCTGCTGGACGATGCTGTATGCGACACGCGCGTTCACACACAGCGCCATGTTCGCTGGTAACGTCCACGGCGTCGTGGTCCAGATGACCGCTGCAACGTCCGGGTACTTACCGAGCACGGCGCTTGCACCGCTACGTTCGCACGTTCGAAGGCCAAAGCGGACGTACGCAGCATGTGACACGTGGTCGTCGACGTACTCGAGCTCGGACTCGGCAAGCGCAGTCTGCGACGACGGCGACCAGTACACGGGCTTGAAGCCGCGAAACACAAGGCCGTCCGCGACCATGCGCTTCAGGACATCGTACTGCTTCGCTTCGTACAGCGGATCCATTGTCACGTAGCGACTGCCAACGCGCTCGGACCAGTCGGCGAGCACGCCCCAGCGCGCAAAGTCGCGCTTCTGCTCGGCGATCGCGGTGTTCGCGAGCTCGCGCGAGAGCGTGCGCACTTGCGATGGCGTCAGGTCGTGTCGATCCGCGTCGGATTTGAGGCGCTCGAGCGCTTTGATCTCGATCGGGAGGCCGTGGCAGTCCCACCCGGGGACGTACTCGATGCGATGGCCGCGCATGAGCTTGTACCGGTTGATGATGTCTTTGAGCACTTTGTTCATCAAGTGGCCCATGTGCAGGCTTCCGTTTGCAAACGGCGGACCGTCGTGCAGCACAAACAGCTCGGCGTCTTTGCGTGCTGTGCGCTGCGTCTCGTAGACGTGCGTCACGCAGCGCGCGTGCAGCTCGAGTTCGCGCACCGCAGCGTTTGCGCGCATTGGGAACGTCGTGTGCGGCAGATTGAGCGTCCTGCGCATCGCATCTGCGAGCTTCTTGGCCTCGGCGCTGCCAGCGGCGGCCATGGCGATCAAGTGGCGATAGTAGCAACGACGCTGCTGAGCGGAGCGCGAGCGTGAATGCAGCAGCCTGCGCGATGACCGGATCTGCTCGCTTGCTTGAGTGGCAACAGGTTGTGCGGCTGCAATTGGTTGCGACATATTGCGAAACATTTGTGCAGATGTCACCACGCCTTTTTCAGGTGTGCTAAACTACATTCTTGACAGGTCATCTCTCTCGACATTTCAGAAATCACACAAGTCAAATACACTACAAATAC